>PVJH01025950.1:0-10571 GCA_004026705.1 Nesogale talazaci | reverse complement strand
TGCCCCACACTGCCCCTTTGGGGCATCAGGGGACCACTGGCTGAACGGGCTGCTTCTAAGGCTTGGATTTGAAAATTTACCTTCTGGCTGAACCAGGCATCCTGGGCTGACTGACTGCACCTCGCCTGGTGGCTGTTGAAAGCCTTGAATCAGAAGTGCAGCGGGTGACTGAAGTTGTTACTTTTTGGAGTTTTCTGACCCCTCCCTCCTGCTGGTCTCATGGTGGGGAATACAGTTTGGACGTTTGGTGAACCTGGGAGTGACTGTCAGGTAGTGATCCTGACTGGTCCTTGTGCTCCCACAACCTTGCGAAGGGGATAGACAAGGGGTGGGTGACAGCGACTGGGGGTTAGGGAGGCTGCAGGTGCTCCTTCAGAAGAGGCTGAGCAGGGAGGGAGTCGGGAAGGGGAGTCTAAAGGGTCCAGCTCTGGGGAAGGGACAGCTGTCGGAGGCACAGTCGCTTCAGCTTTTGGGAGTTGAGGGGTTAGCAGAAGGAGTGATAGTGAGGGACACTTAGAATATGGAGGGTGCCTTACTGGAGGCACAGACAAGGAATCAGGGGGTTTGGAGAAAGACAAGGGAAAGTGCTGCCAAAGGACTGATGAAGAAAGCGTTTGGCTAAGAGAACTTGGGCAGGGTGACAGGTAGTAGAGAGGGACAGGAGCGAAGAAAGAAAAAGACCTGGACTTACGGGATTTCTGACCACTTGGCTTGTTGACAAAAATTGTTGAGGTTGTGGAGAACGTTGAAATCGCAAGTGCCACTTTCTGGCCAGTGCAATTCACTTTCAATTGGCATTGAGGCCAAACTTAATTACAGAAAAAGATTAGGCGTTCCAGACAGAAATTAGGAGCCAAACCCAATTCAGTAGGGTTGGCCAGTAGGCATCACCCCAAAGGACTGTCCTTATAGGCCCAGGACAAAGAACTTTCCATGGCGTCTCAAATTGCAGGTGGTATGAGCAGAGGAGATGGGTGTCCCCCGGTTCTTGTTCACATCCAACAGAAAGAAGCCGTCTGGTAACCCTGAAGACATCTCTGTCAGAGTTAGGGACTCAGGGGAGAGTCCTGGACTCTCCAGAACAGGAAGGTTTCCCAATGCAGGCCTGCAGCTTTCATCCAGCAGATAGGGACGTTGGATCAGTGGGCGACACAACAGGGAGCCGAGAAGGGAGAGGGGTCTGACTTTATGGCCCATGAAATGGAGCTTGGTCAGAGGCCTTTGTTCAGAGTGGGAAAAGGAGGAAGTAGTTCAGGTAGTTCTGCGAGCAGACACCACAGAGCTGTAAACACAAAACACACGAACAGGAAGAAAAAAACTGAGACACACCTTCTGCATTCTAGTCCAACTGAAGGTGCAGTGACTACCAGGCCCAGAGCCAGGAGTCCTGTTATCAGCAGAAATTCCAGAAGTAAACACAGAGACAAAAGGCTGGAGGCTACCCGAGAGAAGATAGACACAGAGAAAAAAGATGGGCATGAGAAACAGACCAAATTGTCACATTTGGGGAAAGGCAGTTATTTCCAGCTCCTCTTAGTACTACGGTAGTAGAATAAACTCTTGCAGTTGTGCCCTGAAAAATGGGGATCCTATGTTTCCATATGAGTTAGCTGGTTTTCTGTGTCCAGAAAAACAAACAAGACAAATGAAACAGAACGAACATACACAAAGAGATACTGACCAGAAATCACTCATCCAGGTGGGCTTCCAGAGGTTTGAGAGGAAAGGAGGGGTGGGCTATACCCAAGCCTAAGTAGGACTGGAACGACACGGAGCCCCTTGTAACAGGGCCTTGTCCCTACCTCTTCCGGGCTTTTGCTCCAAATGTAAAGGTGAAACTGAGGCTCAGAGAGACAGATAGAGAAAACTGACAGGACAAGGGAGAGCAGAAACAGAAATAGCTTTATTAGGGGGTGCTCCCGGATGAGGTTCTGTGACCTAAGCCAACAGGCCAGGGAAGTTGTGCTCAGCAGCGAGGGGTGGAGATGGGCACAGGTTTTTAAAGGGGCAGCATAATATGTGACAATTAGCATATGGAGTCTGGACACTCCAAGAATTGTTTGCTAATTCCTTGCAGCTTTCTTTGAACCTGGAGCATCTGGTCTCCCCAGCTATCTTATCTGACACTGTCTGCTGCAGACCTGTTGGGAAGTGCAGGGAAACAGGGCCCTGACTTGCTTCAGCCCAGCCCAAACAGTGTTCATTGTACTGTTTGGCTTTTAATAACTTATTTGTAAGATTGAAACTATTTTTGGGTAGAAAAAAACCCTTCAGATTCCCAAACTTGGAAATTTTAGACCTATTAAAAAAGATTAAAAAGAGAACAGTGTATTAGAGCTTAAATATCCTTTAGGGGCATGTATACTTGATGGAGTGTGCGTACAGGGCCACACTGTCATGTGGAATCATGCCCAGTGACTGGCTTGGAAGGTTCTGGACCAATCTTGTAAGTTCCTCTGTATTCCATCAGGTGCTTGTCCCCTTCTGGATTCTGTAGGTCCACCTGTAATGGCTATGTGTTGATTTGCCACCAATGATGCTTTTGTGAGTTTCCTTTGCCCTCCTGTGTCCTTTTTAAGTCTGAGGATCTCAGCTAACCCTTGGATGCCATTCTGATGGGTCGCTAACGGTCTCCCTCACCTGGTTTGATGTGCCTTTGTCTAGTCCTGTTTAAGATTGAATAAAGGTTCTCCTCAAATTACATTTGCGGTTTGGGGTCTCTTTCATACCCTAAGACAACATTAAAGAGAGTTCTATTTTGGCATGAAATGATGTCCATGATATAACGCCAAGTGAAAAGAGCAAACTGTCAATCATGGTGAAGCCTGTGATTCACTATTTTTGTCTTAACAGTATAAGTTTGTATGTACAGAAATAAAGCCTGTCAAAAACCTTGATAAACTGTTCACAACAGTTGTCTATAGAAAGGGGGGTGTGGGTGGGGAAATCCCTTCTAATTTTCTATAATGTTTTTTTTCCCTTTTAAATGGATGTCAGGAAAAATTATGAAAAATTTCAAAGTAGGCAAAAAGCATTGCTGCCTCCAAGATCTCTCTCTCATTGTCCTTGAGTTATTTTGCAACTCTGTACGCTGTAAAAAGCCGATCATCTTAAATAGGAGTCTTGTCCGCAGAAATGCAAATGAGCCCTGTCTGGTGGAATGCGCTTGATGATTGCCCTGTGGATAGATGAGTTTTACATTGATTTGTAATTTTTTCCCCCTCAGCATTCCTGATTGCTGATATAAATGCAATTCTTTGAATTCTCCTTGTGAACTGGTTGTAATAACTGACTGACTCCCTCCTTCATTGATGAGCTTTAAAATGCTAAACTTATGTTCAATTTATATATGAGTCTTGAACCCATATTTTACCACTTCAAAAAAAGGTATCTTTTTACACAAGCACTTATAGCTTTTATAATTAAAGGTAAAGTCTAGAAGCATTTTAAATAAAAAATACTCCAGGGACTCTAGAGAGCTTTCACATTTGAATTTCAAAAAGAGCCTGCCCCTACTCACCCACCAACAAATAGCATTTTTACTTCCCTTGGTCAGTCCTGGTGTCCCTGGTGGGTAGGAAGCTTAGCTTGAGACACCAGCCAGGTGAGGACACTGACCAAACCCATCCTGCACTCCAGTGGGACCTGGTTTCTTATGGTCACCTCCACAGTCACTGGTGGGAAAGAAGGACATGGCTGAAGTTGTCACTATTCTCTGGGAAGGGGCTAAGAGGTAGCAGTTGAATCTCCTTGTCTACACACCTTTCCTGGTTGTCACAGGGCCCCTCTGCTAACAGGCACTGAATTTTTTGTTTTGAAATTTGTCAAAGTCCTACACTGGGGAGGTGTCGTAGGTTTTACTCTTAAGGATAATGGTCAACATTGGCTTGAGATAAAACTTTTTATAGTCATCTATTTCAAAGTCACAAATATGCTCAGGAGAAAAAAAAACTTAGCAATTACTGATAAGCAATGGTAGAAATTCAAAGTCATTTCTTATCTCATCATCCCTACATGCATGTTTGTTAACATAGATCCATGGGAAAGAAGGTTAAGTCACACTGAAATAACTGAAGAAAAATTGTGAGATTCAAGTTCCAGTTTTGAAGAGTTGTGTGGGCAAGAGATTGAAAAATGAAGGCAGCATCAAGAGACAGTAAGACGCATCCACAATGCCCGAAAGAATTGGTTAGTGTCCTACTGCTTCGGGAGGAAGCACATGATGTGAAAACTAGTGGTATAAAAGAAGCTGCACTGAAAGGATTAGCAAGAAACAAGTCTCCGGGAGTTGACAGAATGCCAGTTGAGATGTTTCCACAAAGTGATGCAACACTCCAACTGTTCCCTCCTTCATGCCGAGAGTTTCGAAGACAACTATTTGGCCAACCAACTGGAAGAAATCCCTATTCCCATTCCAAAGAGAGGTTCCAACAGAATGAGGAAATTATCCAACCAAATTATTAATATCATACACGGGTAAAGATTTGCTGAAGTTAATTCAAAAAAAGATGATCGTCAGAGAGCAGCCAAAATTTCCCACCAGATTCAGAAGAGGACTTGGAATTTGGGATATCGTTGCTGAGATCAGATGGATCTTAACTGAAAGCAGAGAATGCCAGAATGATGCCTACCGGGGCTTTATGGATTGATCAAAGGCACTTTACAGTGTGGCTCATAACAAACTGTGGATAGCATGATGAAGAATGGGAATTCCAGAAGACTTCATTGTGTTCATGAGGAACCGATGCATTGCTGAGGAAATGATGTGTAGGCCATGTCTGATCCTCTCTGGTTTCACCAGGGGAGAAAGATTCCAAGGTCACACCACAGAAGGCTGGTTCTATGCAGCAAAGGTCGGACATACCCCCACCCTCCAACCTTCTTTTTTTTCTCCCTCCGACCTTCTTTACCCTAATGTGACACCAATTGTCTCTCCCACTTGCTCGACTTCTCTGCTGAGTTTGGTAATCCTTTGCAATG
Organism: Nesogale talazaci; assembly: GCA_004026705.1. NCBI lineage: Eukaryota > Metazoa > Chordata > Mammalia > Afrosoricida > Tenrecidae > Nesogale > Nesogale talazaci. The sequence continues at coordinate 5,591 of PVJH01025950.1, read as the reverse complement.
GCCACATATAACTTACAGTTATAACCACAGCTTACTAGGGAAACTAACAGGTTACAAGTCAGGAATGGAAATGTCAAGGATACAGTTCTTTTGTCTGCAGTGTTTTTTCTTAGTAATCTGGAGGGCACATCTCTCTGGTCCTCAGTCTCTTAGTCGTCCTTGGCCTCTACCCTGCTTCTGGCCATTAGCAGCCCAATGCATCACCACAAGGCCACCAGGGTCCTCTGCCCTGCTTCTTTAGTGCTGATAGTTGTCCAAAGACTGTCTCACTCTGCAAACAAGTCTCTGACCTGAAGGCACTCCGTTTCGCTTTGTGTTCTGTGGGCTGGGAAACCGACCACTCTTTCTTATGTTGCTGCACTGCTCCACACGGGAATCGCAGACATCCTCTGCTCAGCGCCAGAAAGTCAAACTTGCTACCATCGAGTGGATTCTGACTCACAGCAACCCAATAGGACAAGGACAAGTGTCCAAGTGGTTTTCCAAAGTTGAAATTGTCATCATTCTCCCACAGAGCACTTTCTAGCGAGCAGTCCAAGACATAACCATCCTACCACCAGGGAACCTGCACCACTCCCAGCTCCTGGGTGCTGTTTGAAACCATCTTGGAGGTCCCCAAAGAAGTCAAGTCTGTTTCGGTTTCACGTTCCTTCCTTTCATAGCCACTCAGACCAATGTTTAGATCTGAGGGGAAAGGAGGATTTTTAGGCTCTGACACTACTCTCTTTTTTGGGGTGTGTGTGGCATCACCGCCCTCTGGTGGTGGGAGGAGGAGGCCCAGCCTGTGCTCCTGTGGAGCCGCTGCTGGAATTGAACCTCCCTCCCAGTGGGCCCCAGTCCCGCGCACAACCACTACACCACCGGGGCTCAGTCCCGACACTGCTCTTAAAAACAAAAAAAGCCAACACTTTATTTGCTGTTTCCATATATAAATGTGTGTGTGAATATACATATTTGCCTTTTGTTGTGGACTACAATGAATGCAAAGAAAGATAAACCCCATGTGAGTCGCACAGCTCGGCTCATCAGATCCCTGACAGTGTCCCATTCCTCCCACCCCCCCAATAGGGGTATTCTTTTTTTTCTTTCTCTCTCCCCACCCACCTCTGGCCTCATCATCGTTTTCAAAGTCTGATCTTTGGGTGTGAAAACCATTTTTCTTCTTCTCCTTTATAAGAATGGTGTCAAAATATTTTTATCTTTATGAGACTAACTTTACTGAGAATAAAGTTCTTTAGCTTTGTCCATGTCTTAAGGTGTTTGACAGACGCATCCTTTTTTTTTTTTTTTTGGCATCACTGCTCTCCGGTGGTGGGAGTAGGAGGCCCAGGCCCACTGCTGGAATTGAACCTCCATCCCAGTGGGCCGCAGTCCCGCACACAACCACTACGCCACCGGGGCTCAGCCGATGCCTCCTTTTTTTAAGCTGCATCATATTCTAATGTATGAATGTGTCAGTTTGTTTATCCATTTCTCTATAGATTTTTTCATTGTGTCAGTCTTTTTGCTATTTATAGAAATTGCTGAAATAAACACAGGTGTGTATATGTCTGTGTTTTGTTCTTGACTTCTTTAGCGGATATGCCAAGTAGAGAGATTGCAGGGCCCTAAGGTATTTGTATTTGCTTAAGGAAGTAACCTGATTTCCACAGTGCTTGTACAATTCTACAATCTCACCAGCAAGGTGTGAGTATCCCTAGCTCTCCACAGCCTCTCCTGCATTATTTATCTATCTTAATTTTGCTCAGTGTCAGAATGAGGTGGTAATTTCCTTTTAATTTTTCTCTTGTAGTTAATGAATGTGAATATTTCTTCATATGATCATAGGCCACCTGGATGTCATCTTTAAAAAAATTGTCCATGTCTTGTGCTCATGTTTTGATTGGGTTATGTGTATTTTTCTATAGATTTTCAAAATTAGCTGTCTGATATATCATGGCTTTTTTTGTGTGTGTGGCATCACTGCCCTGGTGGGAGGAGGAAGCCCAGCCTTACTCCCGGAGAGCTGCTGCTGGATTCAAACTGTCAACCCTGTGGGCCGCAGTCCCGCACACAACCACTAGGCCACCAGGGCTCAGCCTCTCTTTGAGCTCTTTTGATGAGGTCCTTAGATATGCATAAATGTCAAATTTTTAGATGGTCTCAGTCCTCTATTTTGCTTTTCTAAAGTGTGGGTATTAAAAAAATAACAAGGTGTGGGTGCTTTTCATTATGTTCAGAAGTGTATTTATGTTGCAAATTAGGGGTCTTAAGTATGCCTTTACTTTTTTCATTCATGGTCTCTAAGGGTCTAAGGTTTATATTTAGACCTTTAATCCATGAGTTGAGTTTGACCACGGTGTGAGCTATGGATCCTGGTTCGGTGTTTTACAGACGGACATACAATCTTCCCAGCCTCATTTATTGAAAAGACTATCTCTCCCCCGACTTAATGTACTTTAGTCCTTTATTCATGAAGTGCCTGTCGATAGTTGGTGTAGTTCTGGCTCTCAGTTCTAATCTATGTGTCTTCATAGCTCTTTTCTCTTGCTGGCCATGATGTTTTCCGTGCCTGCCTCTGAGACGGCTCACTGTATACCCAGTGGAACGTCAAAACTGACCAGGCCTTCCATTTGCTCTTTCTGTTTCTGTGTGTGTCTGCCCAGTCATTTGGTGGGAGCTTGAAAGGCTCCAGGTAGAAGCGAGTGAAATATAATGAAAGAATGCAGCTATGCCACAGTAGAACGAGAGGCGGTCGGTCATTCAAACAGAACAAGGAGCGCACTGCATGATTTTCAACCAGGAAACGTTGGCTGGATGTTGCCACCACACTGCAGATTGAGACCATAACCCCCAAAGCTGGACTCTAGGAGGACAAATTCAGCACCAGGATGAGAAGACTCATGAACGACCTGCGGGGCAGAGGACACCTCCGTGCTTCCTGAAGCAGTTAGCGAGGAAGACCAATGAGCACGGGCCTCAGTTTACGTTACACCTCAGCACCGAGAAAACAAAAACCCACACTACGGAGCAGCAGCATGAGACACGGAGGCACCGCGGAAGCGACCCAGGACTTCCTATGACTTGGGTCCATAATCCACAGCCATGGGAGCAGAGGCACTACCCGGGGCCTCTTCAGAGTGCTCCAAAACGAAGACGCCGCTGTGCGGACAGAGGTGCACCTGACCCCAGGATGGCAGCTTCAGCCGCTTCAAATACACGAGACGACGGGACAGTGGATAGCGAAGACTCAAGTCGCCTGCGTGTGACAGCATGAAAGAAGAACGCCGAGCGTATAGGGGCTGGACAGCCCGGTCTCAGAAGAAGCACAGCCCGAGCGCTCTTGAGAAGTGAGGACGGCGAGACTTTCTCTCAGGACGGGACCTGAAGCAGCAGAACATCATCCTTGGAAAAGGAGAGGGTGGGAGAAAGTGCCAGGCCCTCAACGAGATGGTTTGACACAACAGCTGCCACCAGGGGCTCAAGCGGGGTGCCAGTTGCGGGGATGGCACAGGACAGGGCCATGCCTCCTCCTCCTGCACGTGAGGTTGCTATGACCACACATAACAACAACAACACCACATAGGCAGCACGCATTTGCAAGCCGGCGAGTGTGCTTAGTGGAGAGCGGACCAGCTTTATTGCAGCACATCTTGAGAGAAGACCTCCTTCCAGTGGAGGCACTATCCTCTCCACTGACAGTCCCGAAAAACCGAGGCTGAGAACTTGCCCAGAGTCCCTCAGTCCGTGTAGTCCACAAGCAGCTGCGACTCAAACACAAGTCTCTCTCATACCAAAGAGTAAGCTCTTACCCACACCCACCGCTGTCTGAGTCCAGACCTTTCTGCAGATACATTTTAAACACCAGAGTCCTCCTGGATACATGCCTCTGTAATCAGCCTTACACGTAATATATTATTAATAATTTCAATGCCATTTAATATTCTTCTGCGGATTTAATGGCTGCAGAGTATTTCATTATATTCCTATGTTTTATTTATTGTTCAGTGGCTCCCTCTCACAATGAGAGCTAAAAACGGGTTGTAAAGAATTCAAATGATCCCTAAGGATATAAAGAAGAAAGTCCCGGGAAGTCCCCCTTCTCCATCCTGCTGAGTCCCACACCGGAGGAAATAGCCATGAACAGCACGGAGAGTCTGTCTTCTCCGTCATTTATTCGGTGGAATATAATTTAGTCTTGCTTTCTGTCACAAAAAGAATGGGAGCCTACTGATCGACCGCTTGCTTTTCACTCACAATCCATCACAGACATCATTCCAACCCTTTTTCTTTTTACAGAAAAACAGTTGCTGTCAATTCTTGGTGTCTAATGCCAAGAAGGGGTGTGGAGGAGCGAGGCGGGGAAGCCATGTCTGTCACAGTAGAAGTCTTGCTTTATCACAGGGGTTTCGACGGTTGAATTGTTGGAAGTGTGTTGCCTTTGGGTGGGCTCAATCCTCGGACCTGCTGATAAATAGCATTCATCGTCCTCCAAATCTCTAGCTCCTTGGTAAAACACAAGAAACAAGACACCGTGTTTGGCTCTTGGCTGGAGTAAGGAAGAGTGGGGGAGCACTTCCTGGGAGAAACAAGTTTGGGGATCAGAATAGTCAAGTGTTCCCTCAGGATCTGTGGGGTCAGGAAATACCCACGTGAAGATATCAAGAGGGCCCCGGGGCCTGTGAGATGTGGGCTAGTTGGGAACTGGTGGGTGGTGTGAAAATCCATCATCACAGCTCCCTGCCTCGATGGGAACTACACCTTTAAAAAGGGCAGATATACTTCAATACACACACACACTACCCCCCACCGCCTCCCTGTTGTATCCCTGACATGACATCTGGGTGTCATCTGACATTGGGTCAGTTCCAGGCACACCGCCTACCACCCCCGAGCTTTGCAACCATGATGGACTGTCAGGGTTAAGAAAAATCATCCCAAACCTGTACTGGAGGCAAAAGGAGGGGAGGTTGCCCAGAGCGCCTTGAGGGAGTCCAAGTTTCATAGGTCCCTCACCCAGGGGCACCCACTTTTATTTGACTTGCCGGTCCTTATAATAGCAGGCTTGTAGATGTGGGTCAGGTTGATACAAGGCCCATGGCTTTGGTTTTAAGGGCCTGGAGGGCCTTCACACCCTTAGACCAAAACCAGAGGAAAGCATATACTTGTGTGGTCTGGGCTTCTCACTGCAGGAGGTCCTGGTCCTGCCTGTCCAGGAATCCTGTCAAGAACCTCAGGTCTACCACCCATCGCTCCCCACTTGCTGGGGGCCCTTTCTACAACTTTTCCTCCTGTAGACCCAGGGATCCCTGCTCCTTTCCTGGGCCCCCGAGGTCGCCTACCCACCCAGGTCTGTGAGGTAGGGGCTGGGATGATGTTCCCAGGGCCGGACCCTGTGAAGGTGCTTCTCATTGGGTGGCCTCTTTCACGCTGGAACCCGGTCCTTCCTGTACCTGCAGGACGTTTGTACGATCCTTTAGACCACTTGCTTCTCTTTTTTCATTCAGCTAGAGCTCCTAGATTTCTACCACCTCTCTCCTGTGTTTAGTTTCCCTCTTTTGCTCTGTTTTCTGGAGCAGTACCTCAACTTAGCATGGCATCACTTCTAATGG
>PVJH01025949.1:0-30762 GCA_004026705.1 Nesogale talazaci | reverse complement strand
ACTGTCTGATGTCTCCCTTCACCCAATTATCTTTTGCCCATCTCCCAGGGAGGGGGTTGTATGTAGGTCACTGTGGTTGGTTCCGCCTTTCTGTCCTCACTTTCCCCTTCCCCTCCTGGTATGGCTCCTCTCATTATTGATCCAAGGGGTTTATCTGTCTTGGATTCCCTGTGTTGCCGACTCTTCTCTGTACTTTGTACATTGTCTGGTCTAACCAGATTTGTAAGGTAGAATTGGGATCATGATAGTAGTGTGTGTGTGGGGGGGGGGGCGGTGAGGAAGCATCAAAAAACTAGAGGAAAGTTGTATGTTTTATAAGTTCTACACTGCACCCTGCCTGGCTCATCTCTTCCCCATGACCCTTCTGTAAGGGGATGTCCAGTTGCCTACAGATGGGTTTTGGGTCTCGACTCCCCACTCCCCCTCCCCCACCTTTTCACAATGGCATGATTTTTTGTTCTTTGATGGCTGAGACCTGATCCTATGGACACCTTGCGATCACACAGGGTGGCATCCCTAGGTCATCATCTCAAGGAAGCAGACTGCTACATCGGCCTCCCTCATAAAGGCGGGGGCGCTGGAGCTGCCCACCTCGCGGTTAACAGGGAGAGCTTTCTTCACTGCACCACCATGAAGCCCTCATTCCGAAATGCACCAGCACAAGCCCACTGCTGTCAGTTCTGACGGAGAGCAATGCTCAAGTTCAGGGTAGAGGACCTCAGAGGGTTTCTAAGACCACGGGCTTCCTCTTTCTCCTGGCCAGCAGCCGGTAGGCTCCCACCACAGTCCTTCCAGTTGATAGCCCTGTCCCACCAGAGGTCCTTCAACACTCTACGCCTGTAACATTCACATTTAGCTCACAGGTCACCTGTATAAACAGGCAGGGCCCAGAGCTGGCCCGCAACTGTGGTTTGCTGGCCCCTCTTCCAAGCCAGAAGAGCCCTGGGAGTTATGAGATGAGCTATTAACAGCAAGGTTGGCTATTCAAATCCACTCATTTGAGCAGTGTGCTTTCAAAGAATTAATCTAGCTTTACTTCCAGTGTGTCGACGTCGACATGGTATGAACAGATGTTGCATTCCGTGTCATGGAAATTCGATTATTCCCGTCTTCAGGAAACATGTTTTCTTTGGTGTTTAATTCTCAAGTGAACCAGGGTGTGGGTTCCTGAGCTGTCCTAGGGACCTGGGCTGTGGTCTCAGTCACTCAGCAGGGCAAAGCTCTGGCCCTGGAAAGACTTCCAGTCTTGGAAACGCTCAGGAGCGGCTCACTCTGCCCTTTTTGGCTAGGTCCCGGTGAGTCAAAAATGACTCCATGGTAGAGGGTTTGGCTTTTGGTTTTAATCTAGGCAGCAAGAACAACAGCACGTTCAGAGGTTCAAGAAGAAGTGTTGTGTTCCTTGCCTCCAGTCTTGCGGCGCCAATCTATCTTACATGCACACTCTAGACAGCATGTCCTTGGGTCTCCTCTCTCATTGTTTCTGGGAAAGCTCTCCATGCTTTGCTGTAACACTATGCGAATGTGAGATCCAGCCACGACTGTCTTCTCTGTCTTCACTTCCCTTTGCAAGGGGTTCCTTCCTTTGCTGAGCTTGTCGAGGGAGAAAGTTGTTCCCTGATTGTAACGCACTGCTTTACGGAGAGTTGAGGGTCAGTATTTCAGGCTCTCTGGGTCATTGCTCCTATATTTCATTCTGTATATTACATATGTCGCTGACTTCCATCCTGAGCTTTTTATATTTCCCTAGAAAAGTTACTGTTGGAGTAATTTACCTATAGAAGTCGCACATTTTCATCCTGCCACCTTAGGTAGAAGGAAGTAAAATACAAAGTCTCCAAATCCTGTCTTCTGAGACTTAATTACCTCAGACAGCTTCATTGTGTTTGTGGAAATCCAATGTGCTTTAAAAGAATTAATTTAACCGTGCTTGCAATGTATATGTTTGCATAACATGAACAAACATTGCATTACGTTTCATGAAAATTCAATTATCCCTGTCTCCAGGAAATGTATTTTCTTTCGTATTTAATTCTCCAGTAGGTTAGTGCAATGGGGTTTGAGCTGTCTTAGGAATTTGGGATTCTGAGCTCAGTGCTCACTTTGCTCGTCAATGGCGTAGTGGTCAGTAGATTTTTCTTCTCATCCCTACATCTCTCTCCCTGTTTTTGGAGTCCAAGAGATCAAATATCTCAAGAAAATAGAGCTTGCATTATGCTTGCCAGCAGCCCTAGTCAGCTCCCACCCAACTCATGCCACTCCTATGCCCAGAAGAACATCTTGCACCATTCCCTTTGTGGAATGAAAAGCTGTGATCTAAAGCTTATATTTTCTCATTTGGGGGAAGGAGATCCCTAGATCTTTCCTTCCAGTCTCCCTATATCTAGCGACTGCTGAAACTTGTTCAGCATCCTAGCAGCACCCATGTCATTTCCATTTCCATATGAGGGTGATGGCGATTTAGGTGCATTGGCCAGAAATCTAACCAAAGTCTTCTGCATGGAAGTTGAGAATTAAACCCGCGAACCTCCTTGTGTCCCCTTTAAAAACAAACAGGCGGAAAAAGACAACTGCCATCAAGCCAGTTCTAAGACATGAAGACCCTACAGGATGGAGTAGAACTGCCTCTGGATTTTTGAGATTGGACATTTTTACGGAAGCAGGCAGCACAGTCATTTCCTTGCAGAAGGAAATATTGTCTTGTGATAAATACCACAATGCATATCCCACTGCTTCTTCCAAGTGCCCTAGGTTAAAGATCCAGGAAAGCAAAAGCAAACCTGCTCCCTCTCCTGACGTCTAGCAATCCTGTCAGACTCCTGAGACCATAAATGTTGATGGGAGCAAATGGCCTTATTTTCTGTTTGAGGAGCAGTTGTGGGTGTAAGCGGCTAGCCTTAAACAGACGGGATGATCATGATTACTATTGTACTTTTGAATATATGATCGCTGGTTCATGTGGCAGTCATGTAACCACATCAGTTTCAGGATTGGGAGTGTAGGGGTGGAGTCCAGCCTGTCAATCTGGAGATGGCCAATGAGACCTCTGTGTGGGCATGGCTTTCTCCTGAGAATTCTGGGAAATCTTGCAGTATTTCCTCTTGGAGATGAGAGACTTAACAGCTCAGTCCCTGACTCAGTCTCATGGAGATGCTCTACTGACAAGACACAAGGCGGGCTCCCTGTGAGACATCCCCGAGGAGAAGCCACGTGGACTTACCGTGATGGAACAGACCTCTGATGCCGGAAAAGGCACATGGAGACTGTTAGTGCTGAGTTGCTTCTACCATCACTGGATACACAAGACTCTGCTCCCACTGGCCGGTGATTGTGCTGGCATCATTGTATGTGCTTCGTGAATCTGAAGAGGACTTATGGATTGATATCGAACATATGGGCTAATATTGGACTTATGGACTTGGACTGGGCTGGGTTGGGATGCTTTCTCAATGTTCCATTCCTCTTGTATATAAACCTCTCCCTTATATCCATATGCATGTTCATGAATTTGTTTCCCTAGTCTACCCGGACTCACACAGTTCATTTGCTCAATAGCCATAGTCTGAGTTTTAACTGTGGATAAGGTAAAGTGTGTGATATCTGATTTACATGTTAGTAAAACTAGATTTTTTTTTTTAAAGAAGATAGTATTATAACAGGGCTGGTAATCATTTCACTTCTGATTGGTTTTCCCCCTCTTGATTGGAAAAAAGTAATTTTAAAACCTGTTTTTCTATTGAAACATATCCTAATTTTTTTTTTTTTGGTGGCATCACTGCCCTGGTGGGAGTAGGAAGCCCAGCCTTGCTCTTGGAAAGCTCCTGCTGGATTTGAACTGTCATCCTGCAGTTGACAGTTCGCACACAACCACTAAGCCACCATGGCTCAGCGAAAAACATATCCTAATTGGCCTGCAGTTCACACACAACCACTAAGCCACCAGGGCTCCGCCAAAAACATATCCTAATTTTGCATGCTCCTCAAATAGCTAATTGCTGACCCTAATACATATCACATATCAGAGCAGTTTCTAGAGCAAATAAAAGAAAGCCCATAATAGTTTCTTAACTATTTATCCTATTCATTTCTACTCAGTTCATACTTCTTCAGTGGATGGAATTTTTTCTTTTCATTATTATTATTTTAGGTTTTATTGGAGGTTCTTACAGTTCTTAGAACAATTCATACATCAATTTTATCAAGCACATTTGTACATTTGTTGCCATCATCATTTCTAAAGCATTTTCTTTCTACTTGTGCCCTTGGTATCAGCTGCTCTTTTTCCCCCTGGTTCCCCCACCCACCCACCTTTGTGAACCTTTGATAATTTTTAAATTATTTTTATTTTCATATTTCACACCCCTCTTTCTGTTGTTCCTCTCCCTTTCTTCCAATTCTTCCCCTTACCCTGTCCTCATGTTATTACTACTAGTTGCAATATTTTTCTAAAAAATTTAAAAATTAAAAAAAAAATAAGACATGGTCGTGTTTCAGTAAGTAGAGATGGAATGAGTATATGCCCTGAAGCCTAGGGGAGGGCTTTGAATCGTGCTTAGTTTTGAATGACGTTTAGTTTTTGAGGAGCTGGGGCTTGCTGGGGGTGAAATAGCACTACGAGCTGGAAAGCCCCTGAGTTGGGATGGATTGAGGTCCAGATCAGGATGCTTAGAATGCCTTTGAAGAATGTGGAATGGGGACCCACTCAAACGGAATGCTTGCAAGTTTCCAAGAAGAAGCCCTGGGCTGAGGCCATTTTGGCACATTGGGGCTGTTGGGGTGCCCTTTGCCACCTCCAGACTTTAGTTTCTTGAAAGTTCCATCTCTACTCTGTTGAAGGCCCTCTAGGAGACACTCTGTAGGGTTTGCTGATATTCTGAACTCTTTTATTGCTCAGTGCCTTTATGCTTCAGGTGCTATTTAAGGAGTTGATGAGGTTTCTTGAGTTCTTCATCATCAGGTCCATGAACCCAACCTGTTATAGGCATTGACTGAATTGAATGAATGGATGGATGAATCCATTTTGGTCCCGAATTTCTTCTTTCTAGACTGAAATATAGACTCAAGAAAACAGAGCTTGGAGGTAGTAACATCAGACAGTGGGCATCTCGAAGGGAAATTTTAAGAGCTTGAATTATGTCTGGCTGTGAAAATTCCAGGAAAACAGAGATCTTGGCGACCGGAGGATGTAGAATTGACGGAATCCAATGATCCACCGGATAAAATGGTGAGAAGGGCCCAGGGGAAGCAGAGATGTTAAAGCTAGTTCTGGTGTTTTGAGAAAGACATCCTGGATTTTGTCACTCTTTAGATGTTTTGTTGGGAACCAGCAGGAAGTAATTTTCTGTAGGAGTAATTGCAAATCAGCGTAACTGAGAATTATCTGCCTTGGTCTGGGGGAAAAAACCCAAACTCTATCACAGAAGTTTGCAGAACAGTAAATTGGGGAACATTAATGCCTTCTTTGCCTAATTATTTAATTTGCCTCTATATTTATTCATAGTAGTTTATAAAGGTTATGAAGAAGTATTATCTATAATTATATGTATATATAATGCAAAGATAAAATGAGAAGCAAAGGGTAAAGGAAAAACTGGGGAATTAGAAACAATAAAGTTGGCTAAGGTTGTGTCTAAGAAGTGCACATATCTGCCAGTAGCTATAAAAGGCCTTAGATTTAGCTTTTAACTGCTTAGTGGTAAGAAGAAAACATCATTTAATGCTATCTGCAGTGCTGGTAAGGTCAAAAACAAGCCTTTTTTGTTTTTAGAGGGAGAGTACAGCACTATTGATACTGAAATTTGAAAATCGTCCCTTATCTATAAGACCCGACAGCTTCAAAGTCAAGGTGTCAGAATGCTTTCCCTTGTCTCCATTAGTCTTTTCTCATCCATGGTGACACTGGTGGCATTTGCTCCGCTTATCATATAATGAAGTTAATTGTGACGAATAATCAAGAATTTCCTCTATTAGGGAAAAAGATAAAACACAGACAACCCAAATTCAGGAAGCATTCCAAAGAATGGTAGATTTCCCAATTAGCAACGGCTTACTTGTGCTTGTTTACTGCTCTGTGCTTTTCTTGCTCCCTGGATGCTCCGTCCTTGTGCCCTTGTCACTCACTGCCCTCGAGTTGATGCCCACTCAGAGGCACCCTACTTGGCAGAGGAGAACTGCCTCTGGGTTTCCAAGGCAAACCATGGAAGTAGAAGGCACCATCTTTCTCCCAAAGAGAGGCTGGTGATTTTGAACTTCAGACCTTACAGATTGCAGCCCTGTGTGCAACCATGACTCCACCAGCCTCCTCTGTCCTTTTCAGTGGTTGTACATCCGAAAAGAGGCTTTGATTCTCTAGGAAGGCCTTTTAAGTTTGAGATTCCAGGAGAGCGACTCCTGGAAGTAAACCATATTTTTGAAGTTTTTATTGTGAATTCGGTGAAGGTTCACAGAGAAATGTACAGTTTTTATATCCAGTAGTTCCCATACATTCTGATTCAGCCCCCCACTGCAACCCCCACATTATTCTATCACTTAGCCCCAATTCCTTCCTGCATTTCCTGTTTTCATTCTCCCTTCTTTATAACCCTCTCACCCCTTCAGATAAATGCTACCCTTCCGATCTTAGATTGTCAGTAGTTCTAGCATGAGCATGTGTTCCGGAAGTAGAGACTACAATCTTGATGGCTCCACCAGCTTCTAACCCACCAGTAAGCCTGGTCTCTTGTGATACTGAGTTCTGTCTTACATTTTCTTCATAGCTGGGCACAATCTGTTTCTTCTGGCCTCAGGCTTGTGGAGATGCCTGTCTCCATAGTCCATTAGCTCATTGGTTTAAGTGTTCCCATGTGTCTTTCAATGTTCATCACTCTACTGCCCTCTAGGCTGAAAGACACCAAGAGTCGCACCTTAAATATTGCTCGGGACTCCTGTTGCTATTCCTCGTTGTAGGATGTAGAACTTTTTGACCTTAGTGCCCTCCAAAACTCTGGTCTTGATTCCCCCAAGTCCATCAGGATAGCCCTTCACCATGATTGAAGATGTCCTGTATGAGCTCCCTACCCACCGATATGATGTGGAGGAAAAATGTGATTTGTATGTCAGCAGAAGTAAGCTTAATCCCATTTTCTGTTATCTGTTACTCAATGACGGGTGTTACACTGTAGTTCCTGTGTGTGTGCATCTCTGCTAGGCACCCCAGATGGCACAGAGCTGCGCAGAAAATTCTAAAGGAGCTTGATGTCACTGTGGGCAGTCTCGACGTAAACACAGGGAGACTGTTAAGTAGGAGAGAGGAATGGCAAATCATGTATCCAGGAACTGAAGCAAAACAAGGCTCACCCTGCTGTGCATGTGTTTACACATTAGAGGATGTTTGCATATCCAGAAAGGGGCAATATGGTTCCGCGGTAGAATTCTCTCCTTCCCTGTAGGACTGAACTGAGAATTCCCACCAGCGCACCTCACGCACAGCCACTCACATCAGGCCTGCATGGTGCTGTGGTGCTGTCGAGGGTTCGGCAGTGTCCAGGACTGAGATGAACTATGAAGACAGGCAGGGCAGTCTCCTTTCGAGGGTGAGTCAATGGTCTGCCCCTCAACTGCTGCTGGGGAAGTTACAGGGCTGGGTTACGCTGTGAGTGGAGGCTGCCAACTTGTTGTCTGGTGACCACAATAGCACAGACTCCAAGGATGGCAGATCACTGGGGGCGCTTGGAAAATGTTGATAAAGGAAAGGCCTTTGTTTTGTAATCTCGTGATTCTCCTTGCTCTACGGATTAAGCCCTTCCTTAATAGGACCTTCAAGGTCACACATGCGCCCTCTGACCACCTCGACAGCAGCACTGGGGGAACTGGTCGGCACATCTCTCTGTTCTCTCTCCTTTACAGGACATGGCCCGTCCACTCCTTACATCACCACTCTAATCCACTGATTTGGTAACGATGCATTTACTGAATGCCCCTGGTTCTTTCTTCCTCCCCAGTCACCTTATGTGCAAGCAGCATGGCGTGTTCTTCACTACTGACTCCTGGTATGCCGCACAGTGTCTGGTGCAGAGCTGGTAGTTTCACCAGTGGTTGCTCCCATGAAGAATTCCTTTTCCAGTCTTCACTCAGCTCTGTTTTAGTTATCTGGCCCCGATTGGCTGCTCTTTTCTTGCAAATGGTTACCCGGGCGCTTTTTTTTTTAACTTTCAAATCTTTGCAGAAGGTCCCAAAGAGCCCCTCTAAAATGACACACATGTCTACCTGCTGCCTTTCAGAAGGCATGCACTTTGAGTACTAAAGGAAGAGTTTTGAAGTCCGGGTATGTGCTGCTCTCTGAGGACACAGCAGCGAAGGCCAGGCTGTAAGTGTGTTCGCTGAGTCATATCAGAGACCGTTCACGGAGCAGTTTCAAAGCAAAGTAATGGAGGTGGCCCCAGAAAGTCTGAGCAGCAGTGTTGTTCAAGCACTGTGTGACTCTCATTTCTGTGAGCTGACATCAGAACATTTCCACAGCCTACTCCCAATTTGTTTTTATTATGACTTTAACATTCTGTGTCGGGGCTGAGCCCCGGTGGTGTAGTGGTTGTGCGCGACACTGTGGTCCACTGGGATGGAAGTTCAAATCCAGCAGCAGTTCAACAGGTGCAAAGGCTGGGCCTCCTACTCCCCCCACCAGAGGGCAGTGATGCCCCCCCCAAAACAAACAAACAAACAAACAACATTCTGTATCATGGAGTTTCTGAAACATCGTTAGAAGAAAATTCTGTAGAGATCTCTAAACGGTTGCTTTCGGGGCTTGTAACTGCTGGGTTTTCAACATGGGAGCAGGATACAGGGTAGTCCTCAGCTTTGCGAGTAACTGATTATTAATACACTGGCTGACCAAGTGACATGGTGCAGTCCTTCACATCTCCAAGGCTGTTTCTTCATCTGTGTAAGGGAGAGGTTAGAGATGCTGTTCAAGATGGATGTCCTCTCAGTTCATCGATTTCCTACATGCTGCACTCTCCCCTTTTTTATGTAACAAATGGCTGTTTACACACTTCTGCTTTGGAAAGTCCTAGTGGGTCCTGATGTCATTGTCCGTAAGCGCAAGACCACAGTGGAAAGCCATCAGCTGCTGAAGGAAGAAAGATGAGGCGACCTGTACCTGTATCTGGATAGTGCATTTTGCAAGACCGGTACATTCTTGTGTGCTGAGAGCAGGTTAAAACTACCTTACAAGATGTGGACCTGCCTTGCAAGACATGAAGCTACCATATAAGATGTGGAAGTTTAGTGCAAGATGCTGACTGACATACCATCTATGAACATAAGTGAGTCCATTTTCAGGGAGACTAAAAGCCCAGTAAGAAATGCTGAACCACTGCAGACTCAGTGAAAAGAAGTAAGCCACCTACAAGGGCGTACTCAGACACATTTGGGGAACCCTGATAAGGTCTTACTGAATGCCAGAATGATGTTAAAGAGCCATCAAGACTACCTATAAAGGACCAGGAAGAGAGAGCTAGGAACCAGGGAGAACACATCAGCTCCTGCTCTGTCCAACTCTACCTGGGTGAGTACAAGGATGAAGGCAATGCCTAATGCAACAAAGGGCCAGTAACTGATGTGATGCTGAATTCATCTTGTGCTACCCTTAGAGTTAATGACTTAAGTTAATTTTAAGATTGTTTGACTGTTTGATGTGTGTTTGAAATAAATAAACTGAGCATTCGAAAATGTCAAAAAATGAATTGACTGTGCTGAGCCCCGGTGGCGTAGTGGTTATGTGCAGGACTGCGGCCCACTGGGACGGAGGTTCAATTCCAGCAGTGGGGCTGGGCCTCCTACTCCCACCACTGGAGAGCAGTGATGCCCCCCCCCCCCAAAAAAAAATAAATAAATTGACAGCCTCTGTTACTGAGAGTCGGAGTTGGCTTGGTGGCAGTGTGGGCAGTTTTGGTTGGTACAGTGACTAAGCCCTTGACTGCTAAACACAAAGCTTCTGAAGGTCAACAAGCTGGCAGTCTGCTTCCCTAAAGACTCACGGCCTTGGGAAACCTCTGAGACAGCTCTGGCGTGCCCTCCAGAGTCACTGTTGGTCGGGAGCGACAGGAGGGCAGTAGATTTCCCTGTTCTGGCTGTTTGAGATGCACCAGCGAGCAGGTCCTTGGCACTTTTGCCCTCCTGGGACCTGTGGTGTGGAGAGATCTCGGAGGTTTGATCAGTATTTCCTGAGCTGGACTAGAGGATGGGGCCAGTGAAGAGTAGGCAAGGGTGTGAACCATGTTGGACTTTACAAGTGCTGTTCTGTCTATACTGCCTCATAGAATGGGATTCCCCGAGGGCCCCCCTAATGGCCTCTGGTTGTTGGTAGGGCCCAAAGGCTGCCCATCACCCCCATCCTCACCTGTCACAGAGCTTCTAGGACATGCTATCCCAGAACAAGTGCAGGGAAGCCTACTTTCTGTGGCTTTCAAAGACTCTCCCCAGTTGTGCCAGCAAGAACGTCTATCAGCTTTAACTTCTCGGTATGAGACTCCAGAGAGGAGCCCTGGGGCGGGGGACATGGTTAGGGTTTGGACCGTGAGTCCCATGTTCAGCCGTTCAAAGGCACCAGCAGTTCTGTAGGAGAAAGACTGGACTTTCTCCTGTCAGCAGTTACACTCTCAGAAACTCACAGGAGAGCCCTCTCAGTCACGCAGTGAGTTTTGGGAGACTTTAAAAAAAAAAAAGAAGATGCTGGAAACGCTCTATTATCTGCAGATTAAAGCACAAGCTGTGATATTTCCCAGGAGGCTGCGACTCATGTGCTTTCTTCTGGTCACTTTTTCCTCCTTTTCAAGAGTTTCATTTTAATATGCGTTATCAGCTTGATCATACAAGTAGAGTGTTTGAGTAAGTGCTGTTGGTAGCATGTTTTCCTATTTTTAAATTTAAATTTGGAACCAAACTTGGACATGACATCAATCGCACATTTGAAAGCATTCCCTGCTGTTAATGACCTGGGATCATTGACGAGGTGTCATTTTGTAGACAGTGAGTGTTTTGTTTCAGGTGGCACTTTTGCAGGTGCGCTTGCCCCTTTCTCTGGAGGTGTGGCCAGTGTGAGCTGGTGTTGTTTCTCACTCCCCTTTGCAGCCTTCCTGATCCCCCTGTTAACAGCTCGAGGTACCCACAGTTATTTAACTTCCAGTTTTGATGATGGTTTACGCAGCAGGATAGGCTCTTTGTCAACAGTGCAGATAGAAGTTGTTTGGTGACATTCCTTTATCTGTGTTTTCATTCTCCTTGCCCAGCACCAGGCTTGGGGCACAGCATATCCACAGAAGACATTTGCTGAGTGGACGGTTACCATCTTCCTCTGCGGTGTTTGTGGTACTTTACCTTGTGCTGTGTATGCTTGTGAATTTTATTTCACTGTGTAGGCCTGAGTGCCTCAACAGCAGGGCCAAGTGTGTTGCTTATTTACGTAGACCCCAGGAGCACCCGGTCCTCTGCTTAATAAATATCTAAGGTCTTGAAATAAATAGAATTTGTCTGCTGGACAAGTGTAAGCAAATAATTGAGAAGTACGAAGGCAAATATTGTGTTTGTTCCTGCATCTCTGTAGGGAAACTTAGTCCCTAGTTATTAAATAACTCTTGAGAAGAGGGAGGGATCTCTCAGCAGAGAGGTCAGAGAGAAGAGGAGCCGTGGATGAGCTGGCTAATCTGAGATGGCCTCCGCATCCCTCCTTTGATGTCGATGGGTTTCTTACCCTTCACACCGGGGTGTGTTATAGAAATGATGCTTTGTTTGTGAGAAAGCTTCCTGAGACTGAATGGTTTTGCCCTGGTGTCTTTGAACCCATGCTAAGAGAGACACCTGCTCCCCTGGGACTTTGTGGAGTCTGTCTACCACTCTCCTGCACTAGCTACAACCAGCCAGGCCCAGCCAGCGAAGAGCTTGGCCTTCTGTCCCTTGGCGCTGACTCCCCCCTCGGCCTTTCCGATCTCTCTAGGTTTCCTGCTTTGTAAGCACCTCGAGTGAGGCGTCCCGTGGTTGGAAAATGCAGCCCTGGATTGGTGAGAACTGGCTGTGTACCTGATATAAGACACCTGCGCCCCCAGCACCAAGCCAGGGATTTGGAAAGCAGGCCCACTGGGCATGGCGCCCCACCGAGCAGTGTTTTCCAGCATGGGGTATGCTCACTGCCCCAGCTTCTGCAGATCACAGAGGCACATGAATTCATCATACATGGACATGGCTGGAGGCAATCTAGACCTCTTCTCTCCACTCATCATCCCCAACTGCTAGCTGTAGTGAATTATTCATAGGATAAATCAGAATCCTGTTTTCTAAGCAGAGATCTTGCCCATCTGACCTGGACAGTTACATAACCCACCCAGTCATTCTCATCATACTGTGGGTGTCACAGCCACCTGCAAACCTAGAAGTGAAGACGATCTTGTTGTTTTCTTTTAACCCTGAGTCAAAATATCTGGTATTCCTCCTGTCTAAGAATGGCAGGGAATAAAAAATTACTTATTTCCCTGGATATTTCTCATTTCAAGAATCAACCTGGGCAGATTTATCACCTTCACAAACAGACTGGTAGAAATTCGATTGCAGGAAGAATGAAATTGTGCTCTGCTAAGTGCGAATTTACCTGATGTGGCAGAAAAGGCCCACTTTCTATAGACAACGCACTTCGCTCCAGAAGGCAAATTTTATCTGAGTGGAGTTGGGGTGGTTGTGGATTTTAGTCTTCCTTGGACCTCAGAGTAAAAATTAAAGGATGGGACATGCCCATGTGTCTAAATGGAATCTGTGTCAGCCTGGTTTGCTGCTTTGTGAAAATTTGCACATGGCCTCATCTCCCTTAAGTTTCACAGATTTGATGAAAACAGGTCCATGGAGGTTATACTGAGGGAAATACATTCTTCTGGGAGCACTTGTAATCTGTTTCTTGGACCCACATTACTTCCCCCCAAAACAAATTAGTTCTATTTCTGGAAACAATGACTCTTGGAGACTTCAGAAGCAAATTTGATTTTAGGCAGTTTAATTAACCTTTAGGGTAAAGCATTGGTATTTTTACAAATGTGTTAGAGAGTGAATCATTGCCACAAACTTACTCTGATCCTTTAGTTACCTCTGAAAGTTCATTTATGATTTTAGGCTCCATTCCTAATACGCTGAGATGTTGCTTTTATACTTAGCCTTCTCCGAATTGTGTTAGTGACCATTTTATTTGAACTTCTTTCCTCTTTTTATCCTTGGCTTATCGTGACCTGGAAAGAGGAATAGGAGTAGCACCTGCGTTGTGCTGCCCATTTTGGGGTGTCCAGGGCACGTGGTTCCAGGGCATCTCTTGACCAAACGCAATGCCAAGTTGATTAACTGACAGCAACACCTTAAGTCAGAGTAGAACTGCCTCTGTGGGTTCCCAAGACTCTAAATCTTTACATGAATGGAAAGCCTGCTCTGTCTCCTGTGCATGTGATAACACACAATACCACCAGGACTCTCACTTTTTTATCTCCCTCTCTCACATATTGCTTTTTGGACAAATGGGTTCTAATGGCACTAAAGGATAAGCATTGGCAAGATTGGCAGTTCAGACCCACCAGTCACTCCACCGGAGAACGATGAGGCTGTCTGCTTTCACACAGACGCTAATAGCCTCAGAACCACCTTATATACGGTTGCTGTGAGGCAGAAGGGACTCCTGACAGCAGGGTTGGTTTGGGTGATTGTCCTTTAAAAAAAGATGATTTGAAGTCAAAGTTTATGTATGTCATCATTTAAAGAGTTAAGCAGTCCTGCTAGATCCAGTATCCAAGCCCAACAAGCTTCATCTTCCTCTCTTCTGTCTCCTCAGTGGAGATAACTAATTTCAACTCTTTCAGCAATTTATTTGACTTTATTCAATATTATCCCTAAATAAAGTGCCCTGTTTCTCCTTCTTGATTTTTCTCTTTTTCTTTTTTTCACTGTGCAACCCACTTCAGTGCCTGAAGCCCAGGGGGTAAAGCCAGGCGGTGGTGCGGGATTCGTTTCTCTGGCATGAGGCACTGTGGGATCGGACCTGCCATAAATCCAAACCCATGCACCGTCTTGATTTTTTTCACTCCAGTTTTCAGCACTCTCTTTTGACTATGAAATATGAGGGTCAGTAAAAAATATATATATATACATATACATATATATATATATTGCACCCTGCAAACCCCCCCCCCCCAAACCCACATATAAACATGAAGGGAGATGTCGGACAGGCAGGACAAAATAATAATAATGTTTAAATTATCAAGGGTTTGTGGGGGGAGGGGGAGAAAGGAGGAAAGGGGCATGAATGACTCATACCAAGGGCTCAAGTAGAAAGCAAATGTTTTCAGAATAATGACGACAACAAATATACAAATATGCTGGATACAATGTCTGTCTATCTGTCTGTCTGTATGTATTGTGATAACAATGATAGGAGCCCCAAGTTGCAAATGTTGCCTGTTGCCTGCCTATAATTAATGTATGTATGGATCGTGATGGGAGTTGTATGAGCTCCCAATAAAATGATTTATTAAAAAAAAAAAAGGAAGGGGAAGGAGGAGCTTATACCAAGGACTCAGGTAGAAAATGTTTGAAAACAAAGATGGCAACATGTGTACAGATATGCTTGCTACAAATGATGTATTGATTATAAGAGCTGTTAGAGCCCCCAGTAAAATCACTGGGAGAAAAAAGAAGAAAAAGAAACCTTTACTGAAAAACAATCAAAGTGTGTAAAGATAATGTGGGAGTGTTTTTTGTGGAATAAGCCCATGCATGTAACAATACATTTTTATTGTTAAGGGTAACCTTGTGCATGAATATTCATAGAAAGATTATTTATAATAACCCTATGCTGAAAGTATTCCAAATGCTTATGTATTTACAATGCTACTCAGAAATAAAGAACTAGGTACTAAGAGTTACTAAATAAGGATGAACCATGAGAGCACACTGAGTGAAAGACACCGCTTGAAAAAAAAATGTAGTTACATGTGAATCTATTTATATAAAATGTCTAGAGAAGATAAGTATAGAGAGAGGGAGAAAAGAACAATGGTTGCCTGGGGCGAGAGGTGGGAGTGGTGAGTAACTGCGAACTGTCTGGAGGAAACTTCCTGAAATGCTGGAAGTGCTCTAAAAGTAGATTGTGGTAATGGTTGCAAAAGTCTGTAATTGCCCTACACAATCCTTAAATTGCACACTTACCGAGGTTAGTCAAAAAGTACTGTTACTGACAGACTTTGGGCCTCTACACAAGCCCTTTCTAAACTCAAGAACACTTGGCTTTAATAGCCTGGCGCTCTGTGGTACTCATCTCCCTGACCCCATCATGGAAGACAAAATGGGTGCATAAGCAAACATGGTGAAGAAAGCTGATGGTGCCTGTCTCTCCAAAGATATAGCTTCTGGTGTCTTAATGGCTTGAAGAAGTGGCCATCTAGCTGGGAAGCAACAGCACCCATGTGGAAGAAGCACACTAGCCTGAGTGTCCGCAATGTATTGATGTGATTAGGTATCAGGTATCAAAAGATCCCAAACAAAAAATTATATCGGTGCGACTGAAGGGAGTCAGATTGGAGACCCTGAGACCCATGTGTAGGCAATTGGACATCCCCTCACAAAAGGGTCCCAAGGGAGGGAAACACAATATTCTTCTAGTTCTGTAGTTCTTGAATGCTTCTTCCCTCCAATCCCTACACACACACACACACACACACACACACACACACACACAATCATGAACTCAGTTCCACCTTACAAATACTGCTAGAGTATGTACTGCAGAGTATGTACATTGGTACAAACAAGAACTCTCAACACATGCAATCATAGATCCCTCAGCAACAGTAGTGGGAGTAGCAATACCATGAGGGGTTGGGGGAGTGGGAGGAAGGGAGAACTGATCACATGGTTGGATATATTAACACCCCCTCCCCCCCATTAATAGTAATGTGCGTAGAGGGAAACAGAGGACGGTATGGGATAACGCAACATTAATAGTAATATGTAATTGATCAAAGAGTCACGAAGGTGGGACGGAGGGGATAAAAAGGAGCCGATATACCAAAGATTCAAGAAGACAGAAATGTTTTGGAAACGACGATGGCAGCATATGTAGAAGGGTTCTTGATACAAATGAATTATGGATTGTTATAAGATCTGTTAGAACCCCCAAGACAAGGATAAATAATTTTTAAAACTGCTGCTGCCAATTCCTAGGAACTGTTAGGTAACAAGAGTGGAGGTTGTTGCTCTCCATGCCTAGGGTCCCCCTATAGGAGGTTGGAAGTCAAGAAAGCCTCAAGGGCCTGCGCAGATTCAGGTCCTGGATTCAGGAACGTGGTACACCCTGGTGGGCCCCAAACTAGGCCAAGTGGGCTAAATTCAGCCAATGGGGTCAACCAGTGCCATCACCCACGCCTCTCTTCCAGCTCCTCCTCAGTGATGGTCTCTCTCTGGGCGGCCATTTGGGGCTGCAGTTTTACCTCATATTTACTTACTGTAGCACTCGATCCTTTATTTAAAAAAAAAAAGAAAAAAGAAAAACGACAAGGCTTTGGTGTGAATTGGATGGAGGCATTTCCCACCTGAGGAATCTAACAAAACCTTCATGGAACAAAACTATCAAAATGTGGCGCTGTTGTTTCTTGACATACTCTCTTTCTGGATCTTGATGCATTCCAAACAGTGTTGCTTTCCCTAACCTTTCCCCGATGAGACCATTTCTTAAGAGGGCACACAATTTTTTCTTCTCTTCTTTTCTTCTCTTGAGTTATAAGCTCTTATACTACAGAAGCAAGTACAAAATGCAGCTCTGGAGACAAAGAAACCTTTGGAATGTGAAAAGTCCCTGGTGACCTTTAACACCTCCCCACCCCCCACCCCCCCTCCCACATTTAGGTTCCATATAAGAAAGATGAGCTGCAGAGGGAGGGGGGAGAAAAAAAAAAGAAAGATGAACTGAGCCCTGGTGGCTTAGTGGTTGTGCACGATACTGCGGCCCACTGGGCTAGCGGTTCAAATCCAGCAGCAGCTCCCCAGGAGTAAGGCTGGGCCTCCCACTCCCACCAGAGGGCAGTGATGCCCCCCCCCCAAAAAAAAAAAAAAAGAAAGATGATCTCACCCATGGAAAGTCTTCACAATTGTATTCTGGTATTGTGAACTTTATTTTGTTGTTGAGATTTTACGTAGCAAAGCATCACCAATTCAGCCCTTTCTACAACTTAGTGACACCAAGCATATTCTTTGAGTTGTATAATCAGACTCATCTCCTTTTCTAAGTTGTCCTAACTGTATTAACATAAACTTGCTGCCCCCTACGCCCTATGGTTCCTAGATAATTTTTCCAATAGCTGTGATGAATCTGATCTTGTATAGATGGCTCCTAAAAGAGCATAATGCTCAAAGAGGACCTCTTTTCCTAGTTGACATGGTGTCAGAAGACTTCAGTGGGTACTTTTGTGTTAAGGTTTCAAGATTATCTTAGGACACCAGTGCCTGGGTTTCGACCACCTTCCGCGGCTCTAGAAAGCCTAGAGTCACTGAGAATTTGAAATCCTGTGGTGCATTTTTGCCTCTTTTGATCAGGATTCTTATGTGAAATCTTTTATTGATTGTTTGGTGAGTAGGTGTTCATCTTCTGGGACTATATTAAGTATTGAGTGGTGCTTATGGAATATGCTTCTACACGTTCATTTCAATGTCAAGTGTCTATCCGATATATGTACCTGAAGCTAAAAAAAAAATGAAACCAGGATTTGGACTATATCGTTTCGTGAATGTGTGTTAGGATGCAGACTGACCATGTTCGATATTTTATGTTTTTGTTTTTTGTGTTTTTGTGGTGGTCGTGGGCACTACCCAGCCGCCACTGGATTTGAACCGCCAAGCCCATGGGCTGCAGTTCTGCACTCAACCACTTACGCCACTGGGGCTCAGCCCGACGTTCGATATTTTAAATGTATTTCTCAGCTCCCTGTCAGTAATTTGAAATAGTAGACGCAGTGAGAAGAATTCTGAGAGGACTATGCAAGACAGTAGTGGTTGGTGTGTGTACGGATTTCATTTTAGCTTAACTAGCTTCCACTCAGAGTTAACTTAGTCAGTGCTCCATTATGTAGAGCCAAGGAATAACCTGTTTAATTTTACTCAGCGACCAAATCCAGACTAGCTCAGCACTTTGCTCTGCCATGAAATCCCCAACTGATTGATCATCTCTTCTTGTGTGTGATGCTTAAAGACCCCTGGCAAGCCTTTCCGTTAATGCATTTCAAATCCATTAACTTTGCCCCCATGAGCACTCTCCCCCTTCACAGCCCTGGACTCTTACAGCATCAATTCTTCAGCGAAAACCAGTTTCAACCAGTTGGGACTTAGTTGATGGGCACCGGGAGATACCTTTAGTCTCTAAATGGCATAAAAAGTCCATTTAATAGAAGTTGTTTATTGTAAGTACCTGTGGGTTTTTCTTCTTTCTTTATTCAATTGTAACTTACATGTCATGAGGGTCTCTTCATACACATATTCTTAGGAGGGAAGATGACTGACTTCTGTCAGGATTCTTCCCAGGTCTTACAGCTATTCCTGTGGGATACTCAATCTTACTGTTATTGTTATTTTAAAATCATATCTCAATATTCCCATAGTAAGCAATTCTTTAACAGGGTGCATGTCTCTCCTTTTGACCTTTAATTACTTCTTTTGGTCAAACACAGCTTCTACCCAGTTCTTTCCTCTGAGGTAAGGTAGAGAACTTTCTAGAGCTCCCCCTCTTTCTCTTGCCTCTGTAACTTTACATGTGCTGTGACTTTTACTGTAGTTGTCTACTGCCCCCTCCCCCCCCCAATTTCTCCTTCTCCATGAAGACTTATTAACCTCTCCTCACCTACACATCTCAGGTTCGGTGCTTGTCCTTCCACTTCCCTTCCTTGTTTTTGCATAGTTTTATTGGCATATACCTCACAGGTTATACAGTGTAGTTGGTGAATAATGTTAAACATGACTTGTATAATCATCACTGTCATCAAATTTAGAACATTTTCTTCTCACACGCCTTTGTTATCTCCCAATTTCCTTCCATGCTCCCCTGCCATACTGTTAAGCAACTTAACAATCTAGTTAACTGTCTTTGTAGATCTACCTCTCTTGAATTTTGTATGCAGAAAACCATACAAAACACAAGCAGGAAGCAGACAAGCAGAAGAAATGACACTTACTAAACAAATAGAAACACTGTCATCGAAAAGAAATCAGGAAATGTTAAAAACAGAAATAACTAAAATGTGCTAAAAGGGAGATTAAATGATAAGGTATTATATGGGAACCCAACAGAATTTGCCACAGTCAACTTTAAAACAATTCTATCTTTTGGTTCTTTAACATTTTATATTTAATTAATAAATAACTTTATTGGGGGCGCTTACAGCTCGTATAATAATCCATACGTCAGTTGTATGAAGCACATTAATACATGTGTTGTCATCATCATTTCCAAAACATTTTCTTTCTACTTGAGCCCTTGGTATCAGCTCCTCTTTTTACCCTCCCCCCCCACACACACACCCTCATACCCTTGTGAACTCTTGATAATTTACACATTATTTTTATTTTCATACTCTTTATCTTTTAAAATTTTGATAATCTACACCTTGTGCCTTCTCCCTTCATCCATGTTTCTGTTGTTGTCCCTGGGGAAGGAGGGCGTTGTAAATTGATCATTGCGACCGGTTCCCTTTTTGCCCCCCTTTCTCCTCACTCTTTACCCCTACCCTCATGGAATCTATACTATCACTTTTGGTCCTAAAGTGTTTATCTGTCCTAGATTCTATGTGTCCAGAGCTCTTATCTGTTCCAGTGTACATCCTCTGGTCTAGAAACGTTTGTAAGATAGAACTGAGGTCATGATGGTGGGGTGAGAGGAAGCATTGAAGAACTAGAGGAATGTTGTGTGTTTTGTTGGTGCTGTACTGCACGCTGGCTGGCTCATCCTTTCCTGCGACCCTTCTGTGAAGAGATGTCCAATTTTCTGCAGGTGGGCTTTGGGTCTTCATTCTGACTTCCCTCATCTACATCAAAATGGTTGTTTGTTTGGGGTTTTCGGATATTTGTTTTAGGTTTTCTGATGTTCCCTGTACACCTGGTGATCACATGGGTTGGTGTGCTTCTTCCATGGGAGCTTTGTTTATTCAATGCTAGATGGCTGATTGTTTAACTTCAAGTCTTTAAGACCCCAGATGGCCTTCCCGCGCACTCAAAAAAAAAAAAAAAAGACCCCAGATGTTGTATATTATAATAGCTAGACACCATTAGCTTTCTTCACCGTGTTAGCTTATGTACCCATTTGTTTCCCATCTATTGTGTTGGGAAGATGAGCATCACAGAATTCCAGATTATTAGAAAAAAGTGTACTTTCATTGAGGGAGGACTTGAGTAGAGGTCCAATGTCCATCTGCTACCTTAATACCTAACCTATAAATATATCTCTTATCATTATGTGTTAATGTATTTACATATGTACGTGCCTATGTTTATACCTCTCTACACGTCTTTGAAATCAAGCAGTTTGGATATGTCTCCTTTCTGTGAATGTATCAGCTCGTCATTTACAGAGCAACCATCTTAAAGGCACTGCTAGAGGAGTACCCTAGTGCCTGGCAATAGAAAGAACTGAACACCTGAGCAGGGAGCCCTGATGGCTCAGTGCTTGGTTGCCTCGGTGCTTACAGAGTGAGTCCAGCAGTGCTTCCAGAGGGGCCCGTTATGTCAGTGTGCTTCCAGAAAGGGCACACACAGCGTGGGAAACACTGTGCAGCACAGTAGGTCCACTTGTCCTGTAAGGTTGATACAAGTCAGAATCAACTCCATAGCAGTGGGATTTGTTAATCCCCAAATATACAGAATTAGTTTTCTTCTTTTTGTTTTGTTTTATTTTGTTTTGGGACATCGCTACCCTCTGGTGGGAGTAGTAGGCCCAGCCTTCCTCCTGGAAAGCTGCTGAAGAATTCATTTTCTTATTAGTTGATAATGTGTAGCTAACTATAAAAATTTGATCAGTTAATTTGGAAAGGCATGGTTTCTTGTGACTCTATGTAGTTCAGAGATGGGCTTTTTGTCTTTTCTTTTCTGACCATCGACTTACAAAATATCTATTCTCCCATTCCTCAGTTTCCCAGGCAATACTAATGATATTGATCTTTATCTCTCTGAGTTCTTGAGATGTTCAGCGATTATATTTGTAATCGACTTAAAATAACTGCCATCATATTATTTCTTGGCCATTGTTTCTTAGTAATAATGGACCACATTTTTTAATCAACAAGATAAATGGGGTTAGACTAAAATGTTATTTCTAAGCTTCTTTACACCTTTATAAATGCTTTGATTTTAGATAGGTCCTTTGAAGTGTTCGTTGCTTTAAGACACTTAACAGAATGATGAGTCATGATTCCAAATATTTATTTTCTTCATAATGTAATGCCCTGTGGAGTTCCACTAAGCGGGGATATTTATAAAGGCGCAGTGTTAATCATCTCGTTTCTTGACAGAAAGACTGAAGCCCCCCCGTACACACTTGGCCCCGTTAAATATCAGAACCTGCAGGAACTCTAAAAGAGAACATCTTGTTCATCCTTTGCAGATAGTCTGTAATATTTACAGCCCCCAAGTTCTGGTCATGTGAATGAAGACACATAGATTCTTTATAAGAACTGTGATGTGTCAAGCTGTGTGGAAGCCCTTGATTTTTTGCATGATATTTTTTCCTCCTGCAGCGTGCAGCAAAACAGGTTTCCTAAGTTATTGAAGATTGCACTACTATAGTTACAGAGTTCACCAAAAGTTTCAGAGCTGACCAAAAAACCCACTTTTTTGGATCAGCCATGTGATAGGAAAACATTTAGCCAAAATGAAAAACATCTAGCTGCGCCCTGGTGGTGCAGTGGCTGTGTGCAGGACTGCAGCCGACAGGTTTGACTGTTCAAATCCAGCAGCAGCTCTCCAGGAGCAAGGCTGGGCTTCCCACTCCCACCAGGGCAGTGATGCGGAAAGAAAAATCAAAACAAAAACATCTAAGCATTTAACATGGCAAGTTGGGAAATACTGATTCCTCTTTTCTCTGCTGTTCTTGCTCATTTTTATATAAAACTGATAAATATGAAAATTTCAAAAGAAAAGAAATATTTCTCTTATTCTATCTCCTTTTAGCTGCTCGTGAGAAGTGGACATGAAACAGACCGTATAAATTGCAACTCAAATGTAAATAAAATATATATAGAGAAAGAATGTATGTCTAAAGCAAAACAAAAAACATTTAGCTAAATTATCAAATGTAAGGAGGTAATGGCAATAGTGAATCTTATTAGAATAATTTATTTCCCTTTCTCACCCTCATCAAATGTTTTCTGTTTTGAAAATAAATAATTAAGGAAATTGTACAAAGGATACTTATTTTCAGCATATATTTTGACTGGAAATCTTGTTCCAAAAGGTGTGTTTGATCAGACAAGAGAATGTCATTCCACTACCAGTGTCTGATCTTGCACCCTTTTCCATATTTCCAGAAAAGGTTACAGGTTCTTTGTGTAGCCACGAACCATTTCATATCTTAACAATTATCAGGTTATTTATACTGGATGCAAGAGTAGGGTCCCGGGAGCAGCGGTATCATTAGGATTGGGGACACTTGGTGTCGTAACTCATGGTGTCAAGCCCCTTCTCAGGGATTGACTCCTGGACCAGACAGAATCCTCAGCAGTGTTTATTATCGGTTTTAAGCATAGACTATTATTATGATTATTATAGATAGCTATATCTGTCTAAATATAGATATTGTTTTAAATTTCTTAAATATGATGTTTCTTGAGTTATATGAGTTCTAACTGCAAAATTCTTTTGTAAAGTCTTCCTATCTTGAATTGCAGCATTACTTGTTTCAGCATTATTTGTATCTTGAAGAGGTACTACATTAAGACTCTTTCTCCTTAACTACTTATTAGTTACTTCTTCGTTCTCAAAAAAAGTTTCTTGCTGTAGGTACACAAATACTGCTTTCCACAATTTTGTGGTTAAAATATCAGAAAATCTGACAAAATCAACTATACTGGCAATGAGGAAAACTACAACACATACTTGTAGAACAGACAGACAAAAGCACGTTTTAAAAATACCTTTTTAACATCTTTTAAAGACTGGGTATCTTCACTGTTGTATTGAATTGTGTAAGCTACTTTTCTATGCATACATAAGCATGTACGTGCATGAGCATCCCCGTACCCCCACCTACTGGAGCTTATCCTACCTTTCCCCCTTAGATTTTACTTCCTCTTGTGACTCACTTCCCTTTCGTCGAGGTGATGCCTGTCAACCTGTTGCTAGCCTATTGCTCCAACTTCCCTCCGTTGCCTTCTCTGCTTTGTTAACCTCCAAAGTCTATTTCTTGTAGAATAAGCGTTTTTTTTTTTCTTAGCAAAATCACATGATTTGAACCCTTATTGTAATTGGGCAGAAATTATAGTCTTAAATTTCTTAAATATGGTATTTCAGAAATATACTTCTTGATATTTAACCAGAGCAATTAATTAAGACTAAACCCACTGGCATGCAGTTGCCTTGAACTCACAGTGACAAGGGTGTTACAATCACCAGTGCTTTGATTAGCAGCTAAGTAGTTAACCACTGTTCCACCACGACTCCTTGCATTGCATTAGAAAGTTCAAGAAGTACAATGGCATGAAGTTTCCCCCCTAAGGGCATCTTGATACATGCATACGGGGCTTGCAAATGAAAAGTCCCCATTGTAATAATTAACTGCAGGGGTATTTTAGTGATTCTTTACTGAAAGACTGTGCAAAATATTTTAAGGACATCCTCTTAGTTTTAAACACCTTCTTTCCACATTCCACTCTCTATTCCTCAAGTGACAACAGTGTGCAGGAAGTTGTAGTTCAATAATCTTCTCATGCAAAATCATTGAGAAATGATAGAGATACATGCAGTAAGGTCATGTGTATAAGTTTTGCCTGTGTGCCCATTGTCGCTTTAGAAAGAGGAAGTTTTAGGGTTTCTGTATTTGAAAATTGTATATGTAAAATATAGGTGTATATTTGACTTGGAACCAATAATTTTCATCTTCAGGGATTGAAAAACCCAACAGGCCAGCTTTGCAAATAGGTTGTCCTACCATGTTCTGTTTTCTGAATCTGGCCTTTCAAGGCTGACTTGTTTCTTGAGCAGGCCCAGAGACTAAAATGAACCCCTTATACAGTTGCGTGGCTGGCGACTGCTGTTTATCTCTTTTCATTTCCACTGTCAGCATCTCACTGGGACCCACAGTAGCCAAGTGCATGGTCAGCTACTGTCTGACTAGCATTTAAATTTATTGCCTACCTGCCACCATCACAATTCAGCCAGACAACTGAGGTCCCTCTGCCACACTCAACTGTGTCCTTTCTAAGTCCCCGTAACCTCTACCTCCTCCTCTGAAGCTCCACTGCTCTGCTCTCACCACCCCTCCCAGCATGATTTCCTAATTGGGGCTCTGTGCAGGTGGTTAGTAGTTAATCATCTTACTGAACACGTGCTTGTCCTTTCCCCAGACTCCTGCTCAGGGCCAACGAGAAGGCTCCTTCTCCACTCCCCAGCAGTGCTCATTGTGGATGCTGTGACTCACAGACCACATGCGAGGCTCACAGGTTTAGTTCTTGTCGGCTTTCCTAACCATGGATGCAGTACTCCTTGTTGGAGCTGGGTTTCTCTGTTGACCAACTCAATCAAGAGTACAACTGATGCTGTCCCATGAAGAAACTGAAGCTGGTGGGAAAATGCAGAGACCATGTGATCACTGCTTCTAAAAAGACGAGGAAATAGACACATAAGGTAGACAGAATTTGCGTCATTTTTTTGTTTCTTTTATAGGTACTTGTTTCCACGATCATTTGATCCCACTAGTGTTCTTTCTTCAGCCTAGTTTGTGGACTTTGGATTGAGATTGCCTACTCAATCACTTGGTGGTGGTGGAATTTTACAGAAGATCGTGAACAGTTCCCAGTCTCATTTTCAACTCAGGCATGAGGATAATGTTGATATTGCCCTTGAAGAGCTATAAAAATGAAGGAGGATGACGCACAAAGAACTTGGGACAGTTCCTGATGCAGATTATGGGTTCAACCCCTCTTAGATGTTTTTTATATTATCGCTCGCTAAAAGGATCCCTGCCAATGCCGTTGGATAAGTATCGGGCTCCCAAACCCAAGGTCAAGGATTCAAACCCACGAACTGTTCTGTGGGAGAAAGGCGAGAAGGTCTGCTCCTGTAACTGTGACCGTCTCGCAAAGCCTGTATATGGTTGTTCTGAATTGGAATTTACTCCATGACAGCGGGTGAGCGTTATTAATATGCTACGATCACGAGTTTCCAAGGACAATTTACTTTAAAGCACATCCGGGCTCACCCAGCCTTGAGGACGATATCCGCACTCAGAACAGCCAGTGCACAGGTGGGACCACATGGCTGGCCCTGTGGAGACACAAGGTCTGGATTGCACCTGGCTTGGCCCTACCACCCCGAGGCAAGACACTTAAGTTCGTGCAGCAGAGCAGCGGGGGGAGCAGAACATGGAGGTCCTGAGGGAGTGTCAAGAAGAGGCTTTGGGCCCAGGGCATGGCCCCCATCAGACTTAACTGGAGGACATTCCTAGAGGTCAATTAACAGACCTTGAATTATTTACAGGTTTTCCTTTTTATTATTATTTGTTCTTTTTTTACCTGTTTATTTTTTTCTGGACATTGGTTATTTGTCATTTTTGTCATAGTTTTGTTTTCTTTTGTAGATTCATCTTGCTCTGCCTTGTTTTTTTTGTGTGCATATTGTTATCTCTACAAGTCTATCTAGATAAGATAGGTTGGATGAACAGTTTGGAGGAGAAAACAACGGGACTGATGTTTCCGGAGGGACATGGGAGAGGGGGAGGTGGGGGAAAGGAGGTGGTGTTGACCAACCTAGGGAAAAGGGAACAATAAGTGATCCAAAATCTGTGGCAAGGAGGGTCTGAGAGACCTGGTAGCAATTGATCAAGGGTAATGTAACGTCGAGAAATTATTGAAACCCTAATGAAGCCTGAGCATGACAGTGGGGCAAGAGAAAAGTAAAAGTAAATAGAGGAAAGAAATAGGAGGCAAAGGGCATCTTTAGAGGTCTAAATACAGGTATGTACATAGGTAAATACATTTATGATGATGGGGAAATAGATATATGTGCACATACTTACAGGCTTCCACTCAAGTACTTCCTCAATGCAAGAACACTTTGTTCTATTAAATTGACATTCCATGATGTGATCACTGAAGACAAATCTATGCATAAGTAAAAGTGGTGAAGGAATCTGATGGTGCCTGGCTATCAAAAGATACTGCAGTTAGAGTCTTAAAGGCTTGAAGGTAAACAAGCAGTCATCTAGCTTGGAAGCAACAAAGCCCACAAGGAAGAAGCACATCAGCCTGTGTGACCACAAGATGTTTGAGGGATTAGTTATCAGGCATCAAAGAACAAGAAACTCATATCATTGCGTGCCCACTTTCCTGATATGACCACTGAAGACAAAGGTGTACATAAGAAAACGTGGTGAAGAAAACAGACAGTGTCTGGCTATCAAACAATATAGTGGCTGGGGTCTTAAAGACTTGAAGATAAGCAAGCAGCCCTCTAGCTCAGAAGCAACAAAGACCACATGGAAGAAGCACACCAGTCTTTGTGATCATGAGATGTTGAAGGGATCAGGTATCAAAGAACTAAAAATTATATCATCGTAAATGAAGGGCAGTACAGATTGGGGACCCAAAGCCCATCTGTAGGTAACGGGAAATCCCCTTACAGAAGAGCCGCAGGGAGGAGACCCGAAGTTAGTGAGGGTGCAGTGTAGCAGTGATGAAACATGCAACTTTCCTCTTATTCTTAAGTGCTTCCTCTCATCCACTATCATGATCCCAATTCTACTTTACCAATCCGGCTAGACCACCGAATGTACACTGGTACGGATAGGAGCCAGAAGCAGGGTATTCAGATGATCCCTTTAGGACCAGTGGGGAGAGTGATGATACTGGGAGGGTGGAGGAAAAGTGGGGTAAGAAAGGAGGAACCGATCATAAGGTTCTACATAACCTCCTCCCGGGGGTATGAACAACAGGGGAGTGGATGAAGGGGGATATTGGACAGTGTACAATATGACAAAATAATAATTTATAAATTATCAAGCATTCATGAGGTAAAAGGAAGTGGGGAGGGAGGGGGAAAAGGTGGAACTAATACCTAGGGCTTAAGTAGAAAGCAAATGTTTTGATGATAATGGCAATGAATGTACAAATGGACTTGACATAAAATGGATGGATGGATGGATTGTGATGAGTTCTATCAGCCCCCAGTAAATTGATTAAAAAAAAAACATGTAGGCCCCAAATAGATTCATTCTATATAGTTTTATGGGTTATAAAACCATATTCGAGGGCTGAGCCCGGGTGGCGTAAGTGATTGAGTGCGGGACTGTGGTGGCTCTCAGGAGCAGCGCTGGGTAGCGCCCATGACCACCAAAGGGCAGTGATGCCCCTCTCCCCCCAAAAAAGAATGAAATAAAAAGTTGAATCCCCCTTTAAAAAACAAGCAAACAAACAAAAAAGCCATATTCATTTTTAAAAAGACCTGCAAATGGCCAGAAAGCATTTTCAGTCTTAAAAATGCCATGAAAACAGAAATTTTTCCGACATGATTCCCACCCCAACCCCCCGGGGTGGGGGGAGCCCCAAACAGAAAGAGCCTATCATGATCTCTTTCCTGTATTTCTGCTTGACCTGTAAAAACTGTATTACGTGGAAGACTCCTTTTTCTTTTGGTCATTTATCTGACAAACAATAAATTGCACATATACAAAAATAAAAAATAAAATAAATAAAGTCCACATATTTAGATCACAGAGTTCTGTAGTTTTTTACATGTCTACACTCATGGAGCCATCACCACATATTTATCAATGAGCATATTCATCAGAGCTGGAGTTTCTTCATTCTCCTTCTTAATCCCTTCCTTTCCTGCATCTCACTCTACCCCACCCCTCTGCAACTGAGGGGTTCCTTTGAGTTTTTATTTGCCTTTCTAATAACTGCATTTATGAGGAGCACCTTAAAATACTTTCTGACCATTTGTAGATCTTTTTTCTTCTTTGGAGCAAGTCTATTAAAGCTCTGCCCCATTTTTGAACTGAGCTTTTTTTAGAGTGTCTAGTCTTTCAAAAGTTTTAAATTATAGTCTGAACACTAGACCCTAACCAGGTACAAAATTTGCAGATATTTCCCTTGTATTGTGTCTTGCCTTTTTGATATACATATATATATATATTTTTTTTTTCTAAACATTTATTTTCTATTGAGTCCTTGGTATCAGTTCCTCCTTTTTCTCCCTCCTGCCCCCACCCTGGTGACCACTTGATAAATTATTATTTTCAACTCTTACACCAACTACTGTGTCCCTTCCCCCATGCTTCCTGTTGTGCACCCCCCTCACAGGCGTAGTGGTTGTGTGTCAGTCATTGTGATTGGTTCCTCTTCTTCCCCTACCTTCCCCCTACCCTCCTATGGGCATCTCTATTCCCATTCCTGGATTTCGTGTATCCTGAGTTCTTTCTACCTGTACCTCAGGTCTGGTCTGCAGTGAAAGGCAGAATTTGGGTGAGGAAGCCTCGAGGAACCAGAGGAATATTGTGTTTCATCAGTGCTATACTTTGTTCTGGTTGACTCATCCCTTTCTTGTGACCCTTCTGTGAGGGGATGTCTCATTGTCTGCACATGGGTGTGGGGTCTCTGCTCCAACCTCCCCTCATTCGCAACAACATGGCTTTGTTTCTTAGGGGTCTTCTGATGCCTGTTACTCAGTCCCAACGGCAACTCATAATGGGGCGAGCTCATTTGCTTCTTCCAAATGGGCTTGTTTCTCCTCTGCTAGACAGTTGTTTAACTTCGAGCCTTTAAGACCCTGGCACTCTATCGTTTGATAGCTGGACACCATCTGCTTTCTTTGCCACATTTGCCATTTTGTCTCCAGAAGTTGTGCCTGGAGGGCAAGCATCACAGAATGATGTTATTAGAACAAAGTATTCTTGCACTGAGGGAGGGCATGAACGGAGGCCCTAAGTCTGCCTTAGTGCATTGCCATATAAATATATATACTTATGTCAATACCTTAATTTTTTAAAATGATTTTATTGCGGGGGCTCTTACAGCTCATATAGCATTCAATACATCATTTGTATCAAGTATATTTGTACACACCTTGCCATATTCATTTCCAAATAGTTTCTACTTGAGCCCTTGACCAATACCGTAATTTTTATGAACTAATGTGTTTACCTATGTACACACCTGTGTTTATACTTCTTCTCTTTGTTTTTTTGGGCATCACTGCCCTCTGGTTGGTCGTGGGAGCCACCCAGCACTGCTCCTGAGAGGTGCCACTGGATTTGAACCGCCAAGCCCGCAGGCCGCAGTCCCACACACAACCACTTACACCACCAGGGTTCAACCCTGTTTATACTTAGATCCATAGCTTTGTTTCCTAGATCTCCTCTCTACTTTCTTTCATCTTTCTCCCGCCCCACCATCAGGCTGGCCCTTCTTCCGCCTCTTAGTAATTCCTCTCAGCTTGAGTGCTTTTGCTTCAACCCTCCTGGGATCTCTTTGTCCTCCTTGCTTTTGATTTTAATTCCATAGTTGTTCCCCTAGCCTATGGCATTGTTGGCTCACTGCTCCCTTCCCCTGCCCCCTCCCCTCCAGTACCCCTGGAACTGTCACTCCCATTGCTGTCTCCTCCAGCTTGCTTCCCATGTCTATCTTATATATATAGGCAAATCAACAACAGAGACCAAACAAAATGAAAACAAAAGATTGAATAAAGTGAGAAAAGAAATTAAAAAGATAGTAACTAAAAAGCAGACCTCATTCCAGGTCTGTCCACTCACCTTTATGACTGTCTTCCCTACTGACCCTCGGGGAATTCTAGGAGCTGCCCATGTAAGCCTGAAGTGTATTTTTGGGGGCTCTTCAGGGACTCTGTGGCTTGGCTTCACTCACATTCCTGATTTGTTTTGTTTCCTTCCTGGTTTGCCCCGTTGTGGGGCTTTTTATTCTTTTAAAGCGTTGTAGTCCCAGATATTCTCAGAGGCAGTTCTTTGTCCTATAGGGTCATTATTGAATTGGCATCAGCTCATTGACAATGAGTTTTTTGTTTGTTTCTATTATTCCTTTATATGTCTATATAAGTGCCACATTTTATCCATCGTTCTACCGATGAACATGTTCAGGTTGTTATACTCTCATAGCTGTTGTGACGGTCACGTGACATCTCCCATAGTGGTTGTACTTTACTTCCCTCACATGGTCTGCTAATACAGTAATGTTGTGTTTGAGAAGTCCAGGTCTCCCACAATCTTGCCAACAAAGGTGACTCTTTGAACAGTGCCATTTTGGCAATGGGTAGAATGATATTTTTGTGTTGTGACGTATTTGTTCTCAACCTCCGTCCATTTTTCATGTACGAAACTCCATTTCTATCTTTCTAATGTGTGTGAGAAGGCTTCCTGGTAGTGCAAAATTAAATGCTTGACTGCTCATTGAGAAGTTGTTAGTTTGGGCTGAGCCCCGGTAGCATAGTGGTTGTGCGCAGGACTGCAGCCCACTGGGACGGAGGTTCAATTCCAGCAGTGGGGCTGGGCCTCCTACTCCCACCACC
>PVJH01025948.1:0-30753 GCA_004026705.1 Nesogale talazaci | reverse complement strand
ATTTCAAGGTCTGTGTGTTGACCTCTATGGGTGACCTCCAGTTGAGTCTCATGGGTTTCTCCCTGGCCCCCAAGTCTTTCCTTGGCACACCCCCAGGATCCCCATGTTCTACCACCCTCACTGCTCTGCTAGCATGCCTCATAGTGAGCTAGCCATCTCATTCTCTCTCTGCATTGGCTGTTCTGAGTGGGGAGATCTTCCTCAAGCATTGGTAGGCTAGGATGTTCTCCATCTAGCTCCCTTTGTCCTAGCCCTTCTAGACATGCTTTAAAAGTATAGAAAAAGAAAACATCGGCTCTTTAAAGTACATGAGATGCCCTATATTCTTGCTTTCAAGAGGTAGAAAATAGGTTCCTCAAATTAATAAATTTTATTTATTTTGATAAAATAGTAAGTAAATGCATATATACAAGAACAAAAATATGTTACTGCAAGGTGTCAGTGCATTAGCTCAACCTCATAGCAATCTTTTGTACAATAGAATGAAACACTGCCTAGTTTTCCACAATCCTCACAATTGTTATTGCAATTGTATTCATCATTGCAATCACACTCATCCTCTTTTTCTCTATCTACAGTCAAAGCCACAAAATACTTCCCCTTAACCCTAAAAGAGACCTATTTACTGATTAACACATTAAATAGGTTGTTATGAAGCACATTTGTGGAAAGCAATAAGTCATTTAGCTTTTTTAAATACTTTCCTGAGCATTGATTATGAATCCAAGTGCAATAAAACAATTGAAATCATCCATTTTTTCACATTTATCATGATGCTGTCTGTGACAGATTTTGTGTAAATATGGCTGGGTCAATTAAGATCTAGGAGTCCCCAATAATTTGCATAGCACAGTATAATCAACTGCATAGTGGAATCAGCTATTAGCAGTCAATCAGTGCTAAGATCAGGATGTTGTGCAACCCTTTCCTCAGGTCTGAGACTTAATGTAGCTGAAAGAAAATTTCTGTGAGGATATGGATATATAATATCTCCATAAGGTTATAAGGTATAATTATATAAGAACATTTAATTTCTATATAAGTGGATGCTATGAAGAGCTTACTTGGTTTTGCTGAGTCATAATCTTGAACCTAGATCTTGCTAGCTGACATCAGATCCTTTGAACTTAAGGCAAGGCACTGCCATTTTGCCTATTAATCCCAAGAGCTATCAGTAACCTAATATCTGACCTAACATCTGACCTGCTTAACGTGGATTCATTTGCCTCTCCATTCACAATCCTGATCTTCTGACCTTTGATTTTTCCTACTTCTGCAACTAGTGTTTGCTTTTTGGTTCTGCTGATTTGTGTTCATTAACCCCTGAAGCTATTCCAGGCAGGAGATCAAAACTTAACATCTGATCCACAGACTTGTAACTGGATAGGACTAACTCCCTTACCCACTATTACACTTATGTGAAACATTTTCTTGATATTTCTCTCTCACTGGTTGGACTTCTCTAGAGACCTAGCACACATTTGTTTTAACCTGGAGTTGTTCTGTTGCTGTTGGTATTTGTCTGGAAATCTGCTCCAACCCATAGTGATACATTGCATAACAGAAGGAAACACTGTATGCACAATACTCACAATCTTTCCTAGGCATAAGCACAGGGATGCATTCTCTGTGCCTCGCCATCTTCTTAAAAGGCTTCTTCTTTCCCCCTCCCCACACCTTCACTTTATCAAAAGTGATGTCTTTTCCCAGGGCCTGGTCCCTCTTGACATATCTTAAATTTCTAAGCATAAATCTTATGATCCTTGCCTCTATGGAGAACTCTGGTCTTACTTCTTCTAACACAAATTGGATTGTCCTATTAACAGCCCATGGAGTTTTTAATATCTTTATCCAGCGTCACAATTCAAAAGCATTGATTCTCTAAAGTCTTCCTTATTCAACTTTCACATGCATATGATACGATAGAGAATACCTTGGTTTGAATCAGTGGCACCTATATTCTCAAATTAACATCTTTGCTCTTCAATACTTTAAAGAGGTATTATGCAGTAGATTTACCTAATGCAGTTGATATTTTGATCTCCTGACTTCTGCTTCCGTGGGAATTGATTGTGTATACCAGCAAAACAAAATCCTTAACAACTTGAATTTTTCTCCATGTATAAACCATTTATCCAGTTGTGCAGATTTTGATCTTTTTTGCATTGAGTTGTAATCTATACTGAAGACTGAAATAATTGATCTTCATAAGAAAGTGCTTCAAGCTCTCCTCCTCACTTTTAGCAAGCAAGATTGTATCATATGGATAATGCAGGTTGTGAATGAGCTTTCCTCCAATCCTGATGCCACCTTCTTCTTCATATAATTCAGCTTCTCTGATTCTTTGTTCAGTATATAGATTGCACAGGCATGCTAGGAAGATATGACCCTGATGCACACTTTTCCTGATTGTGAACACATTTAATGTTCACACAACTGTCTCTTGATCCCTGTGCAAGTTCCTTATGAACATAATGAAGTGCACTATAATTTTCATTCTTTTCAGGTTTAACCATAGTTTATTTAGATCCACAGAGTCCAAGTCTAAGTCTCTTTGCATAGTCAATGATCACAGATGGTAAACATCTTCCTGGTATTTGTTTTCAGTCAAGTTCTATTTGATATTAGCAAGAATATTGCTTGTTCCACCTTCTCTTCTAAGTCTGACATGAGCTTCTGGCTGTTCCCTGACAGTGTACTACTGCAAACTTTGCTTGATTATCTTAAGCAAAATTTTACTTGTGTGTCATATTAATTTAGCATTCTTTAGTTTGAGCATTCTGTTGGGTCATGTTTCATTGGAATGGGCACAAACATGGCCAACTTGTTCAAATAGCTATTCCCAAAATTTCCTCACATAGATGAATGGATGCTTACAGTGACCCTTCAGCTTGTTGAAACATTTCAAGTACTTGTTCTAAAGAGAAAAAATCATAAGGATGGATTTTTAAAATATCCTCAACTGTGATTAATTCTCAAGGTACTCAAACTTTGCCTCTTTTAAATGAAAGTATGAAGCTTCAATGTTAAGATAAAACTATCATGATCAAAAGATGACTTGGGAATGAGTAGTAAAATCTTGAATGATCATGTGTTATATATTTCTACAATTTTATCAGGATGAGAAATGAGGAAGCTGATTCTTTGTTACCATTAACATTGGGCAGAGTATTAAAAGTAAGAGATGCAATTGGAGTTTAAGAGTTATTACCCAAGTACCTCATAAAAGACTTTAAATTTTCCACTGTGCCATGAAAGAAAGTCTTATTGCTTGAAAAGGCACAATTGAAAACCAGTTTTGCCAAAAACCAAGCCATGAGTCTTTTAAATAGACTATCTGAATTATAATGCTGGCTGAATTCTCAGTCTTAATTTATTTATATTAAAATGAAGGAATTAATAGGGGGAAACATGGAATTCTAATACTTGGGATAGGGACATGTGGACATATAATCAGGATGATGGGAACATAGGACACCAAATTCTATTGAATCCCTTCTGTCAGTCAATAGTACCACCCACCCCATCTGAGAATATTACTGCAATTTTGACTAATAATTCATTAATATTAACATAATTACACCCTATACTCACATTGGAAGATACCAATGTAATATTTATCCTGATAAGTTACCTGAGGCTGTATTTGGAACATCACCTGAGACTGATGCCTTAAAATTATTGCTATTTTTTTCTGAGAAAATACTCTCACCACCTATGATGGCTCCTAGACTTACAGCTAGATTTATATCATGCCAAATTCCAAAAGAGGAAGTGTAAAAAGTAATTTGGAAGCTAAAGAACAACTAGCATTTTCTAAAAGGTACAAACAGAAGCCCCAAGCATATGTGTGAGATGGTTTGGGACAATGGTGCAAAGAAGATAAAGTAGGATCCATTTGAATTTGATGATAGGGACCCACTAAGCACAGATTCATCATTCAACTTTTCAACTTAAGAGGCTAGAGTTTGATTTACTAATTTATTGTATTGGTTCATTGAAGCCTATGTAGC
Source organism: Nesogale talazaci (assembly GCA_004026705.1). NCBI lineage: Eukaryota > Metazoa > Chordata > Mammalia > Afrosoricida > Tenrecidae > Nesogale > Nesogale talazaci. The sequence continues at coordinate 26,740 of PVJH01025948.1, read as the reverse complement.
ATTATTAGTTACAATAATTCAAGTTGAAGTACCAGATTTACGTAAGCATTTGGTAGAAGAAGAAAATATAAATCTTAGAGAAATTGATGTGTTAAAATACATTTATCAGGCTAGTCCATAGACCCACACCTGGAGTACCCTGAGGACCCATTTTTCTCCTTTTACCACAACATCAAAGAACAAATTTTGAAGTGGCTCTCAGTATCTCTGCATATTCCTGCAATTGCTTATTAAGCAAGCCTAGTTTAACAATAGAATGAAATTAGCACCCTGAATTTCAATAAGCTGATTGGGCCTTGGTGGGGGCAGGGCTGAGGATCACGTGACAGCTCTTAATCAGCAAAAGAAACAGGGTGGACTTGCTTAGCATAGTGGACAATAGAGTAATATTAGTAATTAAAATAACCTGATTAATATAGACATACAGTGGCAACTACAAAGGCATAGTTTTCTTGCGAGTGAAAGAGATGATAAAGCTTCTCAATATGACCGTGATCTTTATAAGAAGAAAAATTCTAGGTAAGATGACTAACAGTCTAATTTGAATCACCTGAATAGAGAGTCATGCCCCTTCAATTAGCAGACTTGAAAAGATATAACCAATTGGATAAAGGGCAGAGTGGGCGCCTCTGAAGATGGACTTCACTACTTTACCAGAAGTTTATACTGTTTGTCTTTCTCCATTCCTTCTCCAAAAAGATATGCATGCAGCTTTTATAAAGAAACTGTTTATCGTGGAAAAGGAAATTATCTGTTTTCCAGGATTACTGGGTATTGGTTCTGAATTTACACTAATTTCAGGAGATTCAGAGTGAGAGTATATGGCACCTGGTTTCTTGTGCTGATTAAGAGTTGTCACATGGTCCTCAGACCTGCCCCCATCAAGGCCCAATCAGTTTATTGAAATTCAGTGTGCTAATTTAATTCTATTGGTAAACCTGGAGATTTACTAGATGAACCCAATGGGTCCCCAATCCATTCAGCAGTTTTTTCCCCAATATAATCATTGGAATAGGGGCTGAGCCCCGGTGGCATAGTGGTTGTGCACGGGACTGCGGCCCACTGGGATGGAGGTTCAATTCCGGCTCCCAGGAGCAAAGGCTGGGCCTCCTACTCCCACCACCTGAGGGCAGTGATGCCTAAAAAAATAAAATAAAATAAAATAATTGGAATAGATAGACTCATTAAACCCCAGAAAGCATTCCTGGCTTGTGGAATAACAGTTACTATGGTAAGAAAAACTAAGTAGAAGTCATTATACTTAACTCTACCTTACAAACAAAAAGTAAACCAAAATCAATGTGGCCTTCTTGAGGGGATTACAGAAATTAGCACCAACAACAAGAATGTGAAGGATGGAGGAATAGTGATTCCCATGACATTCCCATTTATCACCTATTCCACCTTTGAAAAACAACAGTGTGTTATCAGAAACTTAACCCAGTAATGGCTCCAATTGTAGCTGTTCTTCCAGGTGTGGTTTCATTACTTGAGCAAATTGAAACATTTCCTGGAATCCAGTTTGCAGCAATTGTTCAGCCTTTTTTTTTTCATTTCTGTTTGTGAAGGATTTCCAGAAAGAATTTACCTTCAGCTGGCAAAGACAACAATAACATTTTCACAGCCCTCTTTCAGATTTATATCAACTCTCCAATGTTAAATCCTAATTGATTCCCCAGTGACTGATCTCCTTTTCCAGCCACAAAGTGTCACACTAGGCAATTATTTTTCTTGTTATTCAGATAATATCTATTATTGCTGTTAGGTGCCATCCATGAAATCTGAACCCTAGCAACTTTGGGCACAACAGAACAAAAGGCTGCCTGATCATGCACCACCCTAAATGACTGTTCTCGTGCTGGTGTGAATTGTTGCAGCCACTGTGTCAGTCCATCATGGTGAGAGCCTTTTCTCTGCCCTTCTACTTTACCAAGCATGATGTCCTACACCCAGGACCTATCTCTTCTTATAATGTGCTCAAAATATGTAAGATGAAGTCCAGCCATATTTGCCTCTAAGGAGCAGTTTCGAACACTTATCTTCAAATTTTTTTTTTCGATTAGCAGTCCACTGTACTTTCAATGTTTGATTTACAACATGACTCAAACACACTGATTCTTGGTCCTTATTCAGTGTCCAGCTTTCACATGCATGTGAGGCAACTGAAAATACCATGGCATAGCAGCGTCAGGCTCACCCACCTTATTCCTCAAAGTGAAACCCTTGCTTTTAACATTCTAAAGAGGTCTCATAGCAGCTGATTTACCCAATGAAATGCCTTATTTGATCTCTTGATGGTTGCTTCCATGAGCATTGATTGTGGAGACAAGCACTCCATTTATCATGGATCTGTGGGTCATTGTGGTCTGCTTTGCATTGAGTTCAATCCATACTGAAGGTTTCCATCTTTATCTTCACCTGCAATTGTTTTAGTTCCTCTGTACCATCATCAACCAAGGTGGAGTCATCTTTGTATCACAGGTTGCAATCCTGATAAAACATTCTTCCTCATATAATCCAGCTTCTCTGATGTTTTTCCCAGCGTGCAAATTGAATAATTATAGGAGGTTTCAAGTCTGATGACCACCTCGCTTGATTTTAAACTATGTATTTTTTCCTTGTTCTGTTCACACCACTGCCTCTTAATAGATATAATAGTATTGCTTGAACTAAATGAAGTATTCTGATATTCCAATTCTTCTCATGGTTATCCATAATATTTTATGAACCACACAGTCAAATTACTTAGCATAGTCAATAAAACAAAATTATTGATCACTCTGGTATTATCTGTTTTGAATCCAGATCCATCAATGGTTAACAGGATAGCCCTCACTCTATGTGCTTTTCTGAACCTGGCCCAGACTTCTGGCATCTATCTTTCAATGTAACTCAACAGCTATTGTTGGGTGATCATTAATAAAATTTTAATTTTATGTTGTACCAATTATATCGCTCTATAATTTGAGATTTCTGTTGGGTAACTTTTCTTTGGAATGGGTACAAATGTAAATCTCTTCCAGTCAGTTAACTAAGTAGCAATCTTCCAAATTTCTTGATATAGGTGAGTAAATGCTTTCAGTGCATCCTCAGACTGATAAAACATTTCAATTGGTATTCCATCCATTCCAGGAGTTGTGTTTTTGGCTGATGCCTTCAGTGTAGCATGAACTTGGTCTTTCAGTACCATTGGTCTTTTTATCATTCACTACTTCTTCAAATGGTTGACCTTGATTAGTCTATTTTGGTACTTTACTCTGTGTAGACTTTTCATTTCTTTGGATACTTCTTGAATCATTTAATATTTTGCATATAGAACTACGTAGCATTGAAACTCGAGGTCTGAATATTTTTTGTGAGTTCTTTCAGTTTAAGATATACTAAGCATGTTCTTCCTTTTTGACTTTCTAACTCTAAGGCTTTGCACCTTTCATTATAATGTTTGATTTTATCTTCTCAAGTTGTCCTTTGAAGTTTTCTATTCATATCTTTGACTTTATCTCTTCTTCCATTTTCTTAGCTACTCTAAATCTAAGAAAAATATTAGAGTATCTTTTTTTCCAGAGTATTTTATTAGGTGCACTTTTATCTGTTACCTTAGTTAAATTTGCTGCATGGAACTCTTGAGAATTGCAAAGCAAGGATGTTACTTTGAGGACTAAGGTGCTCCTAACCCAACTCATGGAATTTTCATTGACCTCATATATATGTGAAAGTTGGACATTGACTAAGGAAGACTGAAGAAGGATCAATGCATTAAAATAGTGGTATTGGAGAAAAATATTGGATGTACCATGGATTGATTAAAGAATACAAGGATAGTGACACTTGGTCTTATATATTTTGAACATGTCAGGAGAGACCAGTTACAGGAGAAGGGCATTAGATGTATGGGAACAATGAAAAATAGAATGGTCCTCAAGGAGATAAATTGATGCAGTAGCCGCACCAATGGTCTCAAGCTTAGGAACAATTATGAAGATGTTGCAGGACCAGGCAGTATTTTGTTCTCTCATCATGTATTGAAACTCACTAGATGACACCTATCAACAGACTGTGGGAAAAATTGGAGTTGGGTTTACTCTGTTTTACATAGGGTTACTATGTGTCAAAAAAAACTTGATGGCACATAACAAGTTACGAAAGCAAAATAGGACACTTCTACTCTATCATAGTGTAGCTGTGAGGAGAGAGTCACTGAAAATACATAATAATAACAGCTTCAGCAACATACATGCTTGAGAAATTTACTTCTTTAATCAGGTTTGACTTGGACACACACACACAAATTCTGACCCATAACTTCAATTTTGTAATGTCTCCATTTCTCAAGACCACTTTATATGTTCTAGTGTTATTTCAAGTCAATTCCTAACTCTCATCCAAAATTGTGCTTTGCTTTGTCATTATCTCTATATCAATTGATTACAACATAATAAGTGTTCTCTAGTGAATGAGTGAGACAATGAATGAGTGAAAGTGAGAGTTTGTTGTGTTCTGAGTTTTCGATCCTCCTAAATTCAATCCAGGAAAAAAGAATATGTTCATTCTGTCAACAACCCTATCCCAAATCTCAATGTGTTTGTTTGAGCCATCACTGATCCAAACAATGTGATAATCTATTCAAATTTCGAACAGAGTTCAACCCCTAATGATAATTGACCTACCAGAAACAACAGCTGGCAAATAGGTGATAGAATAACAAAAGAATAGCTAAAGTATTGCTTTCAAAGATTATAGAATACATGTTAAAAATCAAAAGAGTGAAAGACATTATCTTTTTTCTCTAATAAAATACCTATAGATAACTCAAGTCCATCTATGAGTTTTTCTTTCTTACAATGAGTGTATTTCCCCCAATTAATAAAGGTTCAAGTCACATCACATAAGATAATTCAGAGTTAATACTTTGCAAATATTTTGGGTTAGGTTGAATGAGCAAAGAAACCCAGTTTACATGAGGCTTCTCAAAGTGAAATCGATAAATGCTTTTCTTGGTAGAAAGGTCATATAGGAGTGAGCATAAATCTGATGAAGTCCAAAAAAAATGATGACTTCTTAAGACATATTGGATACCTTTAGTATAGGAAAGTAAAAACAAAGTACAGCAATGAATGACCCCACTCACTTCAAGGCCTTTCCATTACAATTTTACCTTCAGTATTCTTCAATGGTTTAGAAAAATGCTTTTTGAACTGGTTTCAAGGCACGAATCCATTGATTTACTCAGAGACTCAGCTATCAATACAGAGTCTCCAGGATGTCTGGCACATCAGCCACCTCGCGGAGTGTTTTAAATGAAGGATAGGTAAACTGCCTTTACATTTATTTTTGGACTTTTATTTATTGATTAGCAATTACACTAAATAATGAAATATAGTAAATAACCCATAGTTTAATTTTCCAGATAATATATTTACTATAGTAATCTCAAAATACTATAAAATCATAATATTATCTTTTAAGAAATGCTTTAAAACATTTTTGTAAACAGATTCTACAAAAATTTCTGATGAGGCTAACTCACAGAAATATTCCCTCAGCTCTACATATATGGAAAATGAAATGTGATGGCTAATTTTCTAATTTAGAATCCCAATGCTAATTACCTACTTGAAAGAGCTATATTGTCCTACTTCAATGAACTTCTATCGAAAATACACTTGCCTAAAGGAAATATGGTATGTTGGCTACAGCATGAAGTCTGGAATCCAATGTCTGCTTTATTAAAGAATACTGATTTAATAACCATGGGGTAGCTATTTATACTTCCTCTGTCTCAACCTTTTTATCTATAAAATGTTGCTCAGAGAACGTCTATCTATGTTGATAGTGTTGCTATAAGTACATTAATTCCTTTAAATTGCTTAAGATACAAATGGCTAGCACATAGTGAACACTTGTGTAAATATTGGTGATTTTTTATTATAAGGTAATAAAATAAAAAAGGGCAAGAGATTTATAGTTGAGTTTCCATTAATCAGAATATAAACCCTTGATTTCTTTACTATTATTCTAACCAGCTGACTTTGCTGAATCCTAGGAAATATAAAGGGCCATATGCTACTGTCAAACCTGATCCATAAATACTTCCTTAAATACTCATATTAATTCTCCCTTCTAACTGAATGAGCTGTCCAAGATACAGGCAGCTGTGGTTGGTAATTAATGAAAATGGCAGTCTCTATCAGTATAAGTGCCTAAATACAGTCAGGAAAGTTGTGGAAATGCCCTCCTGTCAATTTGCCTAATATTTTCTGCTGAGCATTAAATAAACTTCTATTGTGTGGAGTTAAGACATTTAAAAATATAGTTACTCAAGTTCTTCATAATTCCATTCTGTTGAATAAAAAAGTAATACACATGGAAGCAGCAGTCAAAAAATCACGACATATTGTCTAGAGAAAGCCAGCTTAAAATATTTATATTTCTCATGACAAGTATTCAGAATTCTTTTGACATGGAATAAAAACACTAGATGATATTCAAATAAAGATAGTGGTATGAATATAATTAAGGGAAGGTTATGATCCTTCATTTTATGACTTTCCATACACTTTGTGCCTTTCATATTCTGTATTCAGTAATGACACAGGATTTATGAATCCCCACATTTTACTATCTCTTATCTTTGTATCTTACATGCATGTGAAAGTTGAAGAAGAAGCAAAAATGATCAAAGGAAAATGATGTCATTTAAGTATGGTGATATTGAAGAAGGTGAAATGTACTGGCAAACTGTCAGAAAAACAAACAAATCTGTCTTGAAAGGAGAATAATGAATGCTGCTTAGAAGTCAGAGTAGCTAGATTTCATTTCATAGATTTTGGATTTGTTATAAGAAGGTACTCATATGTGGAGTAGCATAATATATTTGGCAAATATGGGGGTTAGCAAAAATAGGAAGCTCCTCAGTTAGATGAATTGGCATGGTTGCTATAACAATGGGATCAAGCATCAACATTGTGAGAACGGAGCATGCATGGATAGTGCTTTGTTCTGGTGCAGGCAGGTTTTCTGAGGCAAAACTGACTTGGAGGCACTTAATAGCAGCAGCATACTCTTTGATATATATTTTCACAGTATCATCTGAGCCTTGGGTAGAGGCCAACTTTCTTGAGAAAACTCACCGATTTATTTCATTGTAAATTGTTGTATTTTTGTGAGATTGCCCTTTGTGAATGAGTCTGGCATATAGTACATGTTCAATAAATCTATGATAATTGGATTAAGCTGATTTGAAGTGGCACAGATGGTTGTGCTTTAAAGCATACTGAGCCACCTCAGGAGATAAAAATCAACAATCTCATTATCCTCCAGTGGAATCTAATTCATAGCTCTTGTATGTAAGATGTCTGATGCTTCAGAAACCCACACAGGAGCAGTACCTCAACTTCCTTCCTGGGAAGGAATCACTAACCTTGAGGCTAGCCATCCAACAATTAGCCTGATTCCCAAATTTCTTAGCTCTGAAAATCATAAGGAGCACTTCCTCTCTGTTCGTATACATAGAATGAGTTGGAAATGAATCAACAACAAACAACAAATGATGAATGTATACTTCCAGTATAAATTGTACAACACTATATCTATCTTCATTACAACACAATAGACTCCTTGAAACTTCTTGTTATGTCTTACTCAGCTTTGTAATAGCAGAACTTGGGGCATTACTGGGCACAAATGAAGTTCTTAATAATGTTTTTTGAACTAAAGTGATATGTGGTATGGATTAATGTGCTGAGAAAATAGAAGCTGTAAAACTCTTTAGAAAAATACCTAACTCTCATCCTTAAATAAGCAGCATAAGGTTATTTCAAACTCATTGTTCATGTTATTAGAACAACAAAAAGGCAGCACATTACTGAATTAGTAGCTAATACAATATAAATGAGTTTGGGATGCCACAGGCCATTTTTAAAAGCACGATGTTCTTTGGACTGAAGCTTTTAAATAGTGGTGAGACGAAAGTTGATGTATTCTCCAACTTCTAAGTTGTACCACCCAGCAAAACAGATTTCAATAAAAAAGCACAATCATATGCAAAGTTGTACAACTTTTTTGAAAGTAAAAAGCTGGTTTGATTTTTGAAAACAATATATTTTGAGTATTATTTAAAATAATGCCTAAGATATGGTGCAGTTGTGCTATTTTTTGAAATTCATTAACAAATCTGACTCAGAAAATAATCCTATGAGCAATGGCATTTACTTGGTGACTTTCTCTGGTCAGTAGAGTCTTAACTAAAATAGTCAACTTTGATGGCACATTTCTTATTAGAATATCACTAGGTGCTTTTTATTGCTATTCTAAATAGATGTGTTCAATGTAATTAAATTGTCTATATAATATATTGTAATATTTGTATATTAGGTCACAAAAATACCACAAAATCTATATCCTGTGTTCTTAGATAGGACGAAAATACAGAGGAATGCACAGCTATGGAGCTGACATCCTTTCTCTTGCCATTTTTCATAACTTGGATTAATCATGTCCTCCTTGTAAGAGAAGCGAGTAATTTCAGATAATAAAAAGCAAAAGAGAACAAAAACCTTCTGGCAACTACCTAATTCTGACTCATATTGAGCCTATAAGATATGATACAACTGCCTCATAGAATTAGCAAGGCTGTAAATCTGTATAGAAATTGATTGCCATGTCTTTCCTCAGGGAGCAGCTGGCATGTTAGAACTATCCACATTCTGATTAGTTAACCACCACACCACAAAATCTTCCTAATTTCAGTGAGTTCTCAGTGCAATATGCGTAATTGAAGAAAACTCAGTTATTGGGAGACAGAGTGTTCATCATATCTGCTTCTATACCTCCAATACTTTGTTTGCATTATGACTGATCAGGATGGAGGGGCAGTGGCTGAGAGGTAGGTCCTCAGAGAGATGGATGGATACAATGACTGCAACACTTGTTCAAGTATGAGAACCACTGTGAGGATGGCGCGGGGTCATTTGGCATTTCATTTGGCTTTCCCCAGGGTGGATTTGAATGAGAACTGACTCAATGACACCTATCAACAACAATGGCATAGATCCTGAAGAAGAATGTAGCATCTGTAGTAGGGAGAAATTCTTGAACAACCTGCTATAAAGAGATGGCAGAACTTATTTGCTGAAAATATAGAATTGACATCCTTACTGACAAAGATCCAAGAATACAACTTGTAATATGCATTGCAACTAACATAAATAAAACAAGAATTCTCACAACCTAAATGTTAGGCCTCATCATATATTAAGATTAGTAAAGAAAAGATTATACTATTGAAGAATTGCACTTTACTACCATTTTGATCCACAATCAGTGCCCAGGAAAGGAACTGTCAACAAATTAAATGGTACATCACATTGGGAAATCTGATGCAAAGGACCTCTTTACACTGATCAAAATCTGTGAACATATCCTGGGTTTATATATACCTCTGATTTAATTTAGAGATATCATTGTCATTTTATGTGTGAGAACATTACCAATAATCTACCTGCAGATTTTGGTTCAAAGCATACAACAGCTGTGTACTTGTGTTTCATTGACTAGGCACAGTTATTCACCTTTGGACCATAAAAATAGTGAATAACTCTGAGAAGAAAATGAATTCCAGAGGACTTCATTTTGTTCATTCAGAACTTGCATATTAATTGAGAGGCAGTTTGGGGACCAGAACAAAGGAAAGTTACATGGTTTAAAACCAGGAAAGATGTGTGTAATGTTTTTTCTCTCACTACATTTTCCCAATGTGTAAGCTAAGTCAATTATTAGAGAAACTGACTTATTTGAAAATGAATTCAGCATCAGGATTGGAGGAAGGCTTATTAACAGCTTGTAATATGCAGATGACACAACCTTGCTTGCTGAACTCGGGGAGAAATTGAAGTATTTGCTGATGAAGATCAAGAATTATAATACTTAGGAAGGATTACAATTCAATGTAAGAAGCACCTAAATCCTCACAATTGGACAAATCATGATCTGTGGGGGAAAATTTGAAGTTGTCAAGCATTTTGTCTTGCTTGGCTCCACAACCAATGCTAATGGAAAAAGCAGTCTAGAGATCAAAAGACATACTGTATTTAGTGAATGTGCTGCAAAAGATCTCCTAAGAGTATTGAAGAGCAAGGATGTTTCTTTGAGGACTGAGGTTCATCTGACCCAAACAGTAGTGTTTTACATTGCATCAAATGCATGTGAAACTTGGACATTAAGGAAGAGTGTAGAAGAACATTTGAATCCCAGTGCTGCAGGACACTCAAAGTACCATGGACTGCTAAAACACCTCTGTTTGAATAAGAAAGGTGTGACAATTATATAATCTGGTGCCAATTTGAGAGAATTATTATGAGTGAAGGGGTGGAGTCTGTTGGAATTTGGCCTGTCAATCAAGATATAACCCATGAGGCTTCTGTGTGGGCCTTTTCCTGAAAATTCTGGGAATTCCTAGACTTCTTCCTTGGAGGCGTAAGACACTTTTTCCCTGTTTCTTCTAGACTATCTACTGACAAGGCTGACTCCCTATGAGACATTGCTCAGGGGAAGCCACACGGACCTACCCTGATACAGCCAGAACCCAGGACCTGGAGAAACATGTGGAGAACATTGCCAGCACTGAGATACTTATGATTCCACTAGACTTCCCACCCACTGGCATGTGAACTTTCTGCATTTTGGTGTCATTGCATGTGTTTCATGGGTGTGAAAAGGACTTTATAGATTAACATTGGATTTAAGGGTGAATACTGGAGTTATGGACTGGATCCCAACTGGACTGGGATGTTGTCTCCATATTTAATTGCTCTTGTATACAAACTTCTTTCTTATTTGCATATGGGTTTCCCTGGATTTGTTTCTCTAGTCGAACCAGAAGGCCAGAGGACTCCACAGAGGCAAGGATGTAAAATTTTGTCTTACATACTTAGAACAATTTGTCAGAAGACACCAGCTCCTGAAAGGAACATCAAGTATGGGAAAGCTGACGGGTGGCAGAAAAGGAAGATCCTCAGAAAACATGGATAGACACAGTGGCTACCTGAATGGGCTCAGGAAAGGAACCTTTGTGGGGATAGCACAGGACCACACAGTGTTTCCTTGTGTTGTGCATAGAGTCACTGTGGGTGCGAGCCAACTCAATGGCACCGAAGAAGAACAGCAACAACCTGGGATATCTGGTAGTTAATGTGTTAATGTCATTAGTTTAACTACTGGTAAATAATTTAAAAGAGAATTGAGGAAAATATGCAAACTTAGACTGACTGTGAACCACCACATATGAATTATGGACCTTTACAAATTAAATTTGTGTAATACTAGACACTATAAACACAAACAATGGGTATTGGTGTTAAGGCAAAATTTTCAATAATATTAATTGACGGTGGGAGAACCAGAAATACCAGATTAATACATAACTTAATAAAGCAAAGGGGCACTGAAAAAGTAAGCATATGGTAGTTCCAGGCTGACATTCACTAGGCACAAGGCAAGAGATCAGAGGCAAAGTCTGACAATTACTACTTCTATATCCTTCGTTTAGCAGCCATCTGCTTGTCATGAAATGGAGTTTCAGCCTTAAGTCCAAGGACTCCAGTTGAGGTGGAGTCTCGTTCCCATAGTGAGGTTCCCACACTGATCCCTGCTGTGATCTATGAAAGATGTTGTGTGTCTAGAACAACACAAATAACATACAAAAGATAAAAAAGAGGGTTTGAAGTTTATCAATCTATAGCATATGGTTGTATGAGTCATTCAGAGCTGTATGTAAACTATGTTAGCTGTGTCTAATTAGGAATGTAGTACCAGTACTATTAAGCATTTCTTTTGTCTAATTGGGTGGTTGAGTCTTCCTCTTTTCCTACCAATAAAAGTGTACTTTCTGTTTCCAAGACACCATACTCCCCTCCTTACTGTTCCACTTGAATATCCAGTAAGGCTCAATGATCACTCTGGAAGGACTTTCTGTTGGTTTGGATTGAGAAGCTTAGCACAGTTTTATATGGCAGGAAATAAATCGTCATGTGTCTCCCTCTTCCTCAATCTTAAAAAAACAAAAAACTGACCTCTGCTGCAATGAGATCTCTTGTCAAATTGAGCTCACACTTTATTCTAGCTCCAATTTATCTAAGACCAGTGATATGATCCTGTTTGATGCTCATCTCCATGAGGAGATGACTAAAGAGATAGGTACTAGAGCAAAGTGTGGTGAAGAAACTAGATGGTGCTTGGCCATCATACATAGTAATATCTGGGGTCTTAAAGGCTTGTTATTAAAAAAGCAAGCATCTTATTGAGGTGCCAACTATGCCCTATAAAACAAGTGGAAACCCCAAATGCATTTTCATGATCCATTCAGTGCACACCTTCTGACCACAGTTGAAGAATGTGAATAGCCTCATTATCCCACAGAGATGATTGCAGTAGATATTGTCGGGTTAAAAGCTAGTATCTGTGTTGCTCTCATTTTAATCCATTTAAAAGTTAGATCATTTTTTTTCTGGGTACAGTGTGCTAAAGATGGTAAATGACAAGATTGGGCTTGCTAAGCCCCTCCCCCCTTTCTTCAGGAGGTCTGGATGGAATATTCTCAGTGTGTTGGGGGATTGAGTTGGGGCCTAAGACTCCCCAACAGCGGAAGGTCTCTCTTCCTCTAGTGCTGTTGCTGGGGCTGGTGGTCCAGGAGGGCTCTTACTCCTTGGAGTCTTTGTGGACCATGAGCTCCATCACTTTGTTCCTGTAGCCAAATTCATTGTCATACCAGCAAATGAGCTTGACAAAGTTGTCATTGAGGGCAATACCAGCCCAGAACCAAAGGTGGAAGAGTGGAATTCATTATTGAAGTCACAGGAGACAAGCTGTGTAGCCCAGGAAGCCCTTCAGGGTGCCACTGGCTACCTGCTTCACCACCTTTTGGATGTCATAGTACTTGGCATCTTTCTCCAGACATCAGGTGAGATCCACAATGGACACATTGGGGGTGGGGACATGGAAGGCCATTCCAGTGAGTTTCCCATTCATCTCCGGGATAACCTTACCCACCGCCTTGGCAGCACCAATACATGCTCAGATTATGTTCTGGGAAGCTCCACGGCCACCAAGTCAGAGTTTTTTAGAAGCCTAATTAGCAGTTTTCTGGATGGGATTAATGGAGTGGACTATAGCCATGAATCCTTTCACAATGCCAAAATTACCACGGATGACCTTGGTCAGAGGAGCTAAGAAGTTGGTGGTGAGAAGGCATTGCTAACAATCTTGAGGGAATTGTCATACTTCTCATGGTTCATGGCCTTCAGGAATATGGGGGTATCAGCAGAAGGAGCAGAGATGATCACCCTTTTGACACCTTTGTGGCACTGCTCTTCAAATGAGTCTCAGCCTTCTCTAGGGTGGTGAAGATACCATTGGGCTCTGATATACTCAGCATCAGCCTCACCCCACTTAATGTGGGTGGGATCATGCTCCTGGAAGATGGAGATGGGCTTCCCTTTGATGACAAGCTTCCCATTCTCAGCCTTGATGGTGCCATTGAACTTGCCATGGGTGGAATCATACTTGAACATGTAGTCCATATAGTTTAGACCATGAAGGGGTCATTGATGGCAACAATTTTTTGCTAGACTGGATAGAGCCCCTGTAGAGTAGGCAACCAATTCAGGCAAATCCATTAACCCTGACCTTCCCCATCATGTATCTGGAATGCGGCTGAAACTGCAGGGGACCGGGAAGAGGCGGCTTCCTATCACACAAGGAGGAGCAGAACTTTATTTTGCTTTTTAAAGTGAGGCAGAAATACATGTGGATTGTGTCTTCAGTGAATTCCCTCTAAACATAGACAAGGATATGAATAGCCTTGCTGTATTATATTGGAAAATGGATCATAGCACATGTAGTTAAGTTATAAGCTAACATCTTATGATTTATCCTCCCTTTTGAACTATTTAAAAAAATTTTAGGTTTTAATATGATCTCTTTTTGTTTTTACAATTTTACCTTGTTATTTTTTATCTCTTTTAATCTTTGGTCTTTGTATTTTTGTGTGTGTGTGCTTGTCAATATATGAAATCCAAGATGGATGAATCTATAAAATAAGTAGCTGGATTAATTATTTCTTGGGATTACAGCAGGGGAAGTAGAGGGGGAGTGGAGAGCTAATAATGAGGAGTACAAGAAAAAAGAAAATGTTATAAAGGTTTGTCTTTAAATAAGCAGACTTCTTAGCACTATGACATGACACTTACTGGATGGCATCAAGCGAGTGCCAGGATATCAAACAAACCTTTCCTGGGAGAAGCTAGGTCAGTATGTCACCAGGAGAGTCTGAACCCTGTAGTAGGAAATTATACTTGGAAAGGCAGAGCGTCAAGCAGGATAGAGGATTGGAAGTGGGAGTAATGGCAATGACATGGGGAAGGGAAGACCAAGGCAAAAGTCTATGTAGAAAGGAATGTTTTCAAACAGGTTGTGGTAGCAAATGTACAATTATACTCGAGGTGAATGATACCATATATGCATGAATTCTCAATTCAAAGTAAAACAGAGGAAGGCCTTTAGGTAGGTGAATTTACACAGAGTCACAATTTATGGCCTCAATCACAGTCATGATTGAGAAGGACTATAACCAATTAGTATTTACTTTTGTTGGACAGAGTCTTTATAAATCAGTACTAACTTGGTGACATCTAAAAACAATTGTGCTGCTAAAGAAGTATGTTGAAAGCAGCTTGGACAGACAAAAGGACAAACCCACCTATCTTGGAAGAAGTACAGACAGTGTATTCATTAGAGGTAAGGATGGTGAGATTTCCTATTTCATACATTGGACAGGTTGTCAGGAGACACCAGTGCCTGGACAACAATAACAGTGTAAAGTGGAGGGCAGTGAAAAGGAGAAAGGCTCTCCACAAGTGAGATTGGCACATTGGTTTCCACAAGGGACTCAAGCATAAGGACAAGTGAGAGGTTGAGGAGCGTTTCCTTTCATTCAGATGTCCCTCAACACTCTTTTTTCTTATGGGATAAATTGAAGATGGCATCCATATACTCTTTTAACTTACTGTCTAATCTTAAGCCTAATATCATTCATACATTTTTATTTTCCCTGTTAGATTGTTTCAAAGAGATTATGTCCATCTGCTGTCTCTATTTCATTATTGCTCACTTTCTCTGGGGCATGACTTTACCAATCATCACCTGGCTACTGGAATATTTTTCCTTGGACATTTACAGCCAACTTATTATATCTAAAATTAATGATGACTATTCAACCCACCTCTAGTAAATCTCCATAAGTCCTTCCAGTTTCCAGGTCAAACACAGGCCGAGTTGATTACCCAATTACAAGTGATTGCTGGCCACACTTTTGTTCCATGGTGAAATAAAGGGTATGGGGTGGTCATTTATATCCCTTACAGTCAAGAGGCCCATGCAGTCAGGTTCCATTCTTCTTTACATCCACTGACATAGACTGTTCCTCCTATGGTATTCTACTTCTATACTGAGTTTGATAATGTATGTGATGGATACACTGAATTCCTAGGCAATACTCATAATTATGGGAGCTTATTAGGGATATTGATAGGTTACCACAAGTCAGGATCAGTTAACGGTAAACACACAGTCATGGGACTACAGCAACACCCCCATTTAACCAGTAGCCAAGTCTCTCTCATCTGCAGGCTCACAGGCACATAGTTCCTTGGCTCTGCCTTTCTGCACCAGGAAGCCTGCCTGTTACTCTATTTAAAAGGCCTGTAATTTCAACATTTCTCTTCTTGTTCTGTCCTCTCTTCTCCATGTCACCATCTCTGATGACTCAGGTTTTGACCCCCACTTCAGACAGAAATTTTGAATGCTCTCTTTTGATCATCCTAGATTTACTCTCTATTTTCTGCTAACAAAAACTGACCAATATCCTCTATAAGTGTTACACAAACCCTACTTCGAGATCCCTACCAAATAATTTGAGTAAAAGAGCCATATTAAGACACTTTATCATGTAAAAGGACAAAGGGGAAATGTGAGAATTCCTGATGACTGAGTTTAAAGTAATTGAGCAGAAGCCATATACCAAAAACAAATAATAAGATGCCTGTAATTATTTGAATTATTAATATAACAAAACACAGTATAAATACTATGAGATCAAAATACCACATGTTTTGATTTCTGCTCTATCTTCATCATCTAGAACAATGTGTGACATAAACCAGACACTTAATATTTGTTGAATTACTGAATAAGTGATAGCAGGAATATGCTGTTAGAAGAGAAGAGAGGAGGGAGTTCACAATTTAATTCAAAAACACCTTGCGTTTCCCTATCCTTGTGATACGGAACAGAACATTTGTTCTGTCTTCAAAGTACAATGGTTTTGCAGGGTACCTGTACAAGTTGAACAAGATGTTGATTTAATCTTCTTTAAAACCACAACATAGAACTCGGGTTACTTTATTTTCTACCAGAATTTTAATAAGGGAATGTTCCAATTGGATTCAGAAATCTATTTTTGTAATATAAAGATATATTCCTGTTATGGTATACTCTCACAATTTACATAAATGTATGCTATGCTTGCTATAAGATCTAAGAATCTGGGTCTCTGGATATAACAGCTATATTTAACTGAATCCTGGAGATGATTAGAAAAGAGGTAATTGCATAAGGTTAGAAAGTGGCATTTGACATATTCATAACCAACGTAGACATAGTTGGAGTATCACAGAGTTAAAAATGAAACAAAACAAAACATTCCCTTCAAAAGACTATTTGTTGAGTGTGAAGACAGAGACATAATGTATAATTTGATTAAACCTTACAAAAGTTCTCATGCTGATTATAGAAAGTTTTTAAATAGATCAAAACAGTTGTTTCTGAGTCATAATAACACTATATACAGCAGAAGGAAGCACTACCAATTCTTCTTACATTCCTATCAGTACTTTTGGGGCCCATTGTGGCACTCAGTGTGACAATCCATTTTATTGAGGTTTTTGAATTTTTCAGGGATTGTCTGCCAAGCATTTTTTTTCTTTGGCCAGCAACTGATCACTCCTTATAACATGTTCCAGTATAATATGTCTTCTCTTCTAAGAAGCACTCAGGTTGTGCTTTTTACAAAACAGATTTGCTTGTTTTTCTGGAAGAATAAAAATTGAATAAACATGGTAAGGAATATAAGACCGTTGAACACTTTTCTCAAATCCCTTCTTCTTTCAAAAACTGCCTCTTGAGCCCCATGTAGAATCCATGTGAGCATAATGAATTTTTCTGGAGCTCTCCTTCTTCTCAAGAATAAGTTGTGCAGTGAAGTCCCTTTGTATCGTCAATAAAGCACAAATAAGTATTTCTAATATTCCCTGCTTTCTGCAAATGTCCATCTGATATCAGCAATAACATCTTGCATTATAGTTTCTTCTAATTAATATGTTTGGCAGTTCTCAATTGATGCACTACTAAAGTAATTTATAAAACATCTCAAGCAAAATTTCACTTACATGTACTATTAAGTTATTTTTAAATAATTTCCAATATTTCATAGTTAGAACTATGAAATAGATAAATATTGACTTATTCCAGTTAGTTTCTGTGGTAGTTGCATAATCTGCTATCAATTTGGTACTTGAGCAGTTTAAGAGTGAAGTGGAAGAATCTAGACTTTCAATTGGGACATAGTCAATGAGGTCTCTTGGTGGGCAAGGCAATATTTTGAGAATTCTGGGAACTCCCATATCTCTTCCTTGGAGGCAGGAGACACTTTGTCTCTCTGCTCAATCCCTGAGAGACACACTACTGACAAGACTCAGAGTGCTATGCCCTGGGAGCTGGAGACACCACATGAATCCACAGAGATGCAACCAAACTCTTGAGCCAGACAAGCCATGTAGAGATCTCTGCCAGTACTGAGATGCTTACAAGACCACTGGATCTACACGATTTCCAATCCACAAGCCTATGTTTTGCATGATTGTATGTATTTTGTGATCTGAAGAGGACTTCATAGATTGGTATCAGACATATGAATATTGGACTTTTGGAGTTTCTATGGACTGGGCTGGAATGTTTACTCAATATTCAATTGCTCTTGTATATGAACCCCTTCCTTGCATACATATGCATGTTTATGCATTTGTTTCTCTGGTTTCTCTGATTAACACAGTTGTGCATGTAACTGTCTTACATATTTCATATTTTTTAGCAGAGACAGTGAGTGCAGCCAGTTCTTCATGAACTTATTGATATATTTTAGTTAATATTCCATAAATTCCCAGGGCTTTTTTTTGTTAATGCATTCAGTGCAGTTTGGACTGTTTCCTTTATATCATTGAATTTTTTATCTCATATTTCCTGAATTTTTGAATGTGGACTAATAATTTTTTGTACAGTGATTTTGTGCATTCCTTCCATTTCCATATTGTGGCTAAAGTTTTATTTACAGAACCCTTCAATATTTGAATGCGATCCTTGAATTTTTTTCAACATGTTCTTCTACTTCAAAGGTTCTACACAAAATCTTATTTTGGACTTTCAAATTTCATGCCTTTTACACTTCATTATGATATTCTACTTTGTGTTATCAAGCTATCCTTTGAAATTTCCTTTTCATATCTTTTATGTCATTAAAACAAATCACTTTTTCTACTCTACATTCAAGAGAAAGTTTATGAGTCTTTCTAACATCCACTCCTGCCCTTAGTTTATTTCTTTTTATTTTCTCATTTTTTTAGTGCGCTTTTTGCTTTCTTCAGATATGATGGTCTTGTTGTTTTCCCACAAGACACAGGGTATTCATTAGTATCCATATAGCAAATCTGTAAAGACATACCTTAACGTCACATTTTCATTCTGTTGGACTTGTTTTAAGACTCGTCTGCTTTTATTTGAGTTTACCTATGAAGGGGACCCCCTAAACAATTGGAATTACACTGGGAAAACCCAGCTTTCATAGTACTCATTTACCCCACAAGAGAGCATTAAGCAACTCTCTCTGAGTTTGTGCACGCTGTGTCCCTTAGAAAGTTCTATCTAGTCATAGTGAATTTTTTCATAAAAGCAGTTACACTGGAACCTTGATTTTTTTGATGACTGATTTAAGAGCAGCTGTGAAATTGTGTTTCCTACTCAGGAAGAATGATGCAGAAACTATTGTGATGTTGAACACAGTTTATAAGGACAATGCTGTGAGAAAAACTCAAGCATATGAATAGTTTTCTCCTTTCAAAAAAAGGTGAAAGGTTGACCGATGACAAACTTCGTTTTGGACATTTATCTACTTCCTGAATGGATGAAAATGTCGACTAGTAGTGCAATTGGAGCTCATTCTACCCTATCAGACTGCTAATCAAACTTTATATTTAGAGGTTCCGAAAATATTGTAGAACAGTGTGGAACATAAAAGGCCTGGTTTGGGGCTGAGCCCCGGTGGCGTAGTGGTTGTGCGCGGGACTGCGGGCCACTGGGACGGAGGTTCAATTCCAGCAGTGGGGCTGGGCCTCCGACTCCCACCACCGGAGAGCTGTGATGCCAAAAAAAAAAAAAAAAAAGGCCTGGTTTGTGGCAGGCAGGGGACTGTATTTGCCACCGTGGCAATATGCTTGCTCACATAGCCATCTTATTGTGCCAGTTTGGGGCAAAATCTAGTGTAGGTCTCTAGCCCGTGCAACAATACTCACCTGACCTCACCCTGAGGATTCTTTTTGTTTCTACAAATGAAGAAGGACATGAAAGAACAGCATGGATTACAACTGAATATATGAGACTAAAATCTTCACAACTGGACCAATAAGCAACGTCATGACAAAAGGAGAAAAGTATTAAAGTTGTAGAGGACTTAGTTTTGTTTTTATTCATCTTCTATGCTCCTGGAAGCAGTACTTAGAGATCAAAAGATGTACTACATTTGGTAAGTGTGCTGCACAACACCTCTTTAGAGTAGTGAATCACCAGGTGTTACTTTGAGGATTAAAGTATGCCTGACCCTAGCCACAGTATTTTCCCTTGTATTACATGTGAAACTTGGACATTGAATACAGAAGACTGTAGAAGAGTGGATGCATTTGAATCATCATGCTGGAGAAGAACATAAAAAGGACTTTAAAATTCATTTTAAATCTTTGATTAACATACTTAATGTAGCCCCTTCAGCCTAGGTCATCTTCCAGATTCAGGTTCTGGAAACTATAAACTTCACACTAGCCAGTCCATTCTCATCTCTCCTCTAGACCTCCTGGATCCAAGATCAGTGAGAAGCTCACAGTGCTGGTGAACCACATAGGACAACCTCCAGAGGCAGACAGCGAATCCGAGTGAAGAAGGTGAAGGGTGTGAGAAAGTTAGACACACAGAGCAATAGAGCGATACATTCCCAGGGTCTATCCTATCAAAATTTCCCACCTTTTAGGGGGGTCGCCAGCAGGCTCTCCCCTGACTGGTAGACCTGACTCCACCCCTACATATTTATTCAAGTAGAAGTTGATATAAAATCTGCACATCACATTAACATATGTGCCCATTTTCAGTTATAACTTTAAATAGCTGTTCATATAGTCCTGAAGACTAAAATTTGAGAAACTCTGTCTTCTTCACCAACATCTCATCAAACCTAACTTAGTAGCTTTATGCCACAAAATAATACTTTGAGCATTTGACTTGTCAGCTAAATGAGTGCATGCTATTTTTCTAAAACCCATGTGTTCTGCAGAGAGCTGTCCTAGTATAGTTATGTGTTGCACTGGTAAACACAAGGTCAATGATTGAAACCCACTGTATGGAAAAAGAAGAGGACTTTTTCTCTTCATGTAATGATGTACAGTCTCAGGAACTCAGTGGCAATTCTACTATGGCACAGAGGGTCAGTATGACTCGGAATGCACTTGAGAGCAATGAGTTAGGCATTTTCTTTGTTATTAATAACTGGTTATCTCTAAAATTATCTGTTCGGTGCATATTAGACATTATCAATTAGATGTATCTTAGCCTTATCAAGGCAAAATATTCAAATACGACCACCCTCATCCCTTTGTTAGTAAACAACACCACCACAATCAATGCCATTAACTTCTGATCATCTCAGGTATCTGGACTCTGCAACCCAGATTCCTTCGTAAATTATGAACAGCGAAAGGGAATACTGTATGGTATGAAACTAGGAAATGTGTCCCACATACTTTTTCAATCTGTATGCCAAGAAAATCATCTGAGAAGCTGGATTGCTGAGGATGAATATGGCATAACGATTAGAGGAAGACTTATTAAAACCGGTTATATACAGATAACACAGCATGCTGAAAATGAGACATAATTGAAGCACCTGCTGATAAAGATCAAGGATTTCAGCCTTTATATGGATTCAGACTCAATATAAAGAAGACCAAAGTGCACACAATTGGACCAGAAGGTTACATGGAGACAATATTGAAGTTTTCATGGATTTTGTTTTGGATCCATAATGAATACTCATGGAAGCAGCAGTCAAGATATCAAAAAATGCCAAGCATTAGGTAAAGCTGCTTCACAAGACTGCCTTAGAATACTGAAAAGCAAGGATGTTTCTTTGAGAATCAAGGTGCACCTGACAAGTCATAGCATCACCCATTGCCTCATAGACATGTGGAAGTTGAACATTGAGTAAGGAAAACTGAAGAAGAACCAAGGCATTTGAATGTGGGTGTGGCAAAGAATGCTGAAAATATCGTTGCCTCCTGAAAGGACAAACTAATTTGTCTTCTTAGAAGAAGTATGATCTGAGTGGCCTTTAAAGGCAAGGATGGTGAGATTTTGCCTTACATGCTTTCGACGTGTTGTCAGAAGACACTCTTACTGGAGAAAGACATCACACTTGGTACGGTGCACGGGCAGCAAAAAAGAGGGAGCTGACCCCTCCATGACAGAGACGGACACAGCTAAGGCATGCGGGCAGTTGGGAGGATGGTTCAGGACCAGGTAGTGTATCACCCTGCTATTTCTCTGGTCTTTATGGCTCAGAACTGACCAGATGGCACCTAACTAGCACAACAACATAGCCTCTCCCTTTTTAAGACCTTTTCAATCGTGTCTCCTCTTTCATTCACCCTGCTGCATTGGAAGCCCTCATCTGCTCTCAAAGAGACTAAAATAATATAGTATCAAATCTAACTTCATTTCACCTCATTGTTGGTCACTCATTTTGCTGCTGACCGCAAAATCAGCCATAGGAAACCAGAAACTGCTTTGTGTGGGAGTAAGATGCAGCTTTGTACTCTGAGAAACAGTTAGAGAGTTGGAAACCCACACACATGGTCGCCCTCTTTTAAAGCCTTGCGAAGAGTCAGGATCAACTCCTCATGAGTTGAGTGTCAACAAAGATCTCGCTGTAATGCAAATGAGATCAGTCACTGCCAGTTTTAAAGAAATAGCATTGGAATAGCACTCAGGATAATGTTTAAGCTCCTCTTTAAATTATACCCTTTCATAAACTTTTAATTCAAGAAGATCTGGTTTATAACTTCTAAAAGAGCTTACCAATACTTCCCAAGTTTGGTATATAATAACATATACCTGATGTATAAAATAAAAATTGTGTTTTCTTTATAAAAAATTGAATTTAGGATGCTAAATATGTTTTCATATTATCAGCAGTTTATACCCTGTTATATTTGTTTCACAATTTCATATTTGTTCCATATAATTATTCACATCTTTTTTATATATCAGATTTTTACCATACTTCCTTTTTGAACTAAATAACAATTTAGCTTTCCTTATAGAATTGCAAGTCACAGATATTGAAGAAGGGTTAAATAATGTCTGGTATGTTTTTTCCTCAAGGTATTTTTTAAGTTAAAAAAAGGGAAAAAAAAGTGAAAACTTCTCCCTGAAACTTTAAGTACCATATTTAAGCTATGGGGAACAGTCTGTATTTTTTTTCTTGCTTTATTCCACATTATACCTACTCATGTGTTTTAAACGTAAGCTTCCAGAGACAGTAACCTGTTATTTGTGTAGGATTTGGTTCACAATGGTACATTTCTTTTAACCAGTAAATAACAATAACCATCTGGTAGCAGTAATGTAAAAGAACAGCATGAACAGATGTAAAAAGTAAATTGTGATTCAGAATGTCAAAATCATCTTGGGCATTCACATTTGCATCAAAATAGTGGAAACCTGAAAGTCCAAATGCCCTACCCTCTAATTTTTTTCTTTTCCCTTCACATTAAAGTCCTACTTTACATATTGGTTATTCACATTTTTCCTCAGCATTTTTATTGTTCAAATTCTTTCCTTTGTTTCTATGAGCTTGCATTATTTTTTTGCCAAGAAGTTTCAATTTTCAAGTAAAACAATTATATCAATTCAAATTATGTAGTTTTTCCTCCTATAGATAACACAATAGTGCTATTTCACTTTAATCCAATCAAAACATACAAAACTGGCTTGAACACTTTTGTGGAAAAATGCCAGTATATCTTAATTGCACTATCCTATAAATATTTGAAATCTCCTTAAACTTCCATTTTCAGTTGACCTAAGTGCTAAATATTAAAAATGTATTATTGTGTACTATTGATAGTTTTCCTCTTGTACAATACAGATTAAATCACAGAGAAATCCTATAAGTATACTTGCAATTACAAAGAATGCACTATAAAAGGAAGCTTTATTTAGATTCAAGTAATAATTTATTTGAAAGGAGGTGTTGCTCATTCTTGCATATGACTGTATACAAATCTCATCAAGAGATCAGTTTTTACTGTGTCTGCCTTTTGCAGTGGGAGGTGGGGTGGATTCTAGAGCTTCTCACTTGACATCTTTCAGTGTTGCTGGGAACCCCAGAATCTAGTTCTCCTCTCAGAATTGCAGAGGTGGAGGCACACATAGTTTCAAGATCCACTACACTAATTACTTTCACATGTCACCAATGTTCCCCCTTTCTTGCTCTGCTCAGAGAGATAATTCTGGGAGAGATCAATGATTGCACCTTCGATGGTCACTCCCAAGATTTGAAGACCCTAGTCTCTACTCACCAAAGCAGGACAAGGAATAGTGTTTCCTATGGTGGGACAGGTAAAAGATCCAGTGCTGGAGAAATGGGACTGCATAAGCAAATACATACATTTTATTTTGGATAATGAATGATAGTACAGCTGTTTTTGCTTGTTGATGTGTTGGGGGGGGGGGTGCTGAGTGTTTTTGTTTTGGGAAAAAAGGGTAGTAGGACAAATAAGTTTGGAAAATATAATGTAGAGCAGGGGTCCTGAAATGTTTTAAACAGAAGGCCAGTTCACTGTCCCTCAGACCATGGGAGGGCCGGACAATAGTTAAAAAAAAAACAAAAAACTATGAACAAATTCACTGTGAGCCCAGGATGAGTCAGCTGCTAAGCAGAACAGGCAGTGGCTGCAAAAACACCTGTTGGCCTGATAAATGTCCTCAGCGGGCCGCATGTGGCCCGCAGGCCACAGTTTGAGGATGCCTGACTATAGAGCATTGCTTTTTGGACTATGTTGTACTCATTGATTTGGTTCCTTCCTGAAACCTCAGACTCAGTGATTCTTTCTTCAGTGTTTCAAGTTATTTTGTAGCTGTTTCATTATTTTGACCCTTGTATATTTCACCATATTCATGAATATATTTGCAGATAAAAATAAATGTACATGCACAAATATCCTTTTTTAAACTTTTGTATATTTGTAGTTCTACTCTCCTCCCTCTCACTAAACATATTAAATTGATATGTTTGTTAATTTATCTACTTATTGATATTTATTGCAGGATTTTACATGTAACAATATTAACCCCCATTGCCTTAAACTCTCTTGAACTTCTCTGAGTGGCTTCCTCTGCCTTGATCATAATATATATGGTCTTTCTTTCTTTCTATTAAACACTTCTATTTTAGGTAGACTAGAGAAATAAATTTCATAGACACGCATATAGATATAAGGGAATGGTTTATATACAAAAGGAATGGAACATTTAGAAAACATCCCAACCCAGTCCAGTTCAAAGTCATAAGTCCGATATTAGCCCAGATGCCCAATACCAGTCTATAATGTCTCCTTCTAACTCACAAAGTCGCAGGTCAGTGGGTGCAGAGTCTTGGCGCTGGCAGGGGTCCCCTCGTGGCTTCTCTAGCTTCAGAGGTCTGTTTTCTGAGGGCAAGACCGTATGGTTTCTCCTTCGGCTCCTGAAGCAGCTCAGACTCTACCATCTTATCTTGTCCATAATTCATCATCTCTCAGGCTAACTTCCAACAACTAGGGAGATAGCTTCTCATCTTCACGAGGGAAATATTGCTAAACTTCCCAGATGTATCAGGAGAAAACCATGCCCACACAGAGGCCTCATTGGTTACTCAATGGCTATCTCCAGATTAATATGTTAGACTCCACCCCTACATCTTAATCATGAAATTAACATAAGCACATGACTGTCACAACTTCCTTCCCCCTCAACCTAGTTGACATATGTTGACCCTCTAGCTATTAAATTAACAACACACTTCCCCTCCAGCCGCTGGCAACTATCAAAGAATAATTCTTTGAGTATGAATCCATTTTATTAATTTTTAGTCACAGTAATCTCAAATAGTTGTCAATTTTTGACTAGTTCCCCTCAGCATAATGCCCTCCAGGTTTATCCACAAACCATTACACAGACTTAGCTTTACTCTTTAACATTGCATACATTTCAATTGTCTTGTTTTTATTTATTCTTCCATTAATGGCCATTTATACGGTTTCCTTTATTTTGCTATTGTGATAGCTCTTCAATAAACAGGTACATGCATTCCTGAGATGTAGTCAATTACTCATTAAGGCCTGTAGTGCTATCATGCACTTTCCTTAAACCTTTTTCTGATGTATTATAAACAGGAATTTCTATGCCTATGATGATAATTCCTCTTTGGAGGGAATTCACTGTTGCAGGATGAAGGTGAGATGTGCCCTTTGTCTCTAGCCTATGATTGTCTTAAGATGCCATCAAATTCCTTCCAACCCATAGTAACTCTGTGCCCAACAGAAGGAACACTGCCTGGGTGAGCACTATCCTCACAATGGTCCCCATGCTGAGCCCATTGTTGGAGACAAGGTGGCAACCCATCTAATTAAAGGATTTCCTTTACCAAGGAAAATTTCCTTCTCTGGGTACTATTCTCTGCTGCCAACATTTCCAAAGCAAAGTTTCATTAACCTTGTCGCTAAACCCTGTGACCAAACATCTTCCTATTCAAGTATGTGATTTAAATATTCCATGAGAGGGAGAAAGAAAGACAGATGTATTTGGCTGCTGGCTCTGGATCTTGCTTTTGACTTTCCTCTACATGTCTTTTTGGTTTGGATTTTGTGTTAGTTCAGGTAGACTAGAGGAACAAATTTCATAGACACGCATATGGATATAAGGAAAACGTTTAAATACAAGAGGAACAGGACATTGAGAAAACATTCCAGTCCAGTCTGGTTCAAAGTCAAAAGTCCAATATTAACCCATATTCCTGAAATTAGTCTATAAAGTCTCCTTCTGACTCACGAAGTCACACATCAGTGGGTGCAGAATGCAGGCACTGGCAGGGGTCTCCCCATGGCTCCTCGCTTCCAGGGCTCAGGGTCCATCAACAGCATCCTGTGGTGGAAGAAGGAACTCATCACTGGCAGAGAACTCAATGTGGCTGCCCCAGGTTCAGAGGTCTCACTCCAACAGGGCAAAACCCTGTGGTATCTCTGCCGGCTTCTCCAGCTTCTCGGACGCAGCCATCTTG
>PVJH01025947.1:0-30749 GCA_004026705.1 Nesogale talazaci | reverse complement strand
TTTTTGCTTTTTTGACTGTTGTGTTTGAATGACACTAATAGAGTGCACGTGTTTTCTTTTTTATTGTAAGTCTAAAAAAAGAATTGGTAGGAAGGATACTGATTGTAATTTGTAGTCTATAACACTGGATTGAGTTTTGATAAGGTGACCTTTAAAAACCAGTCTGATTTCATGTGGAGAGTATTTGGTTCATTCTTCTCAGAGAATAAGACTTTTTACTTAAGACAGACATTTTGCTTTATGATTTCAGTAACAGATATCATTATCTTATTAATATTCACGAATAGCTTTCTATCTTTTTTTTTTTAAACTGGTAGCTTTCAACCTTAAGAATGTTTCTAGAAGTTGTATGAGCCCCCAAGAAAATGGTTTCATAATAATAAAAATGTTTCTAGATTTGATCTTTCTTTTTGTTTAGCCCTTATGAATAAATGAAGGATTTAGGATAATTATTCCCAAACACTTTGCTTTAAAATTTTTTAGTATCAGAGGGGAGGGGGAAGGAGGAGCTTATACCAGGGGCTCAAGTGGAAAATATTTTGAATATTTTGAATATGACAATATGTGTACAAATATGCTTGATACAAATGATGTTTTGAATGTTATAAGAGCTGTAAGAGCCCCCAATAAAATAATTGAAAAAAATTTTTTAGTATTGCCTGTTAACTCATGATTTTTTTGCTCATTTTGAGATCATTCTGGAGTCACAAGAAGTTGCGAAGACAAGCAAGTAGTCCTGAGCCTGCTTCGTTTAATTTCCCCCAGTGGTTGCATCTTACATAAATATAGGACAATACCCAAACCAAGAACTTGTCATTGGCACAAAGTGTTTGTAATCACTTTTAATCGCATGATGTGCATATATCTGTGAAATTACCACTACAGTTCACCTACAGCGCTTCCATCACAGCAAACAACTTTCTCTTGCTACCTCTTTGTAGTAATACTCTCATTCCCTCTTGCTCATTATACCTTGGTGTCTGTTCCTGATTTTGTCATTTTGGTAATGGCACCATTACAGTGTGCAGCT
This sequence comes from Nesogale talazaci, assembly GCA_004026705.1. Lineage (NCBI taxonomy): Eukaryota > Metazoa > Chordata > Mammalia > Afrosoricida > Tenrecidae > Nesogale > Nesogale talazaci. Next base: position 29,719 of record PVJH01025947.1, on the reverse strand, counting down.
TTGGGGATTGGCCTCTTCGTGTCGACATAGTGCCTTTGACATGTACAGCAGTTGTTAGGTGTGCCAGCCACTTGTTCCTTTTTATTAGTAGTATTCAGTCCTTAGTCAAAGTGCTTACTGGAAGCAGTTATTTGTCTGTGTCAGGAAATTTGGAAGACAGCTACTTGTACCCATCCTAAAGAAAGGCGATCCACCAGGCAGCTCAAATTATAAAACAGTATCATTGATACAGTCGCATGCAAGTGACATTTTGCCGAAGGTCATCCAACAATAGTTGCAGCAGAACGTTGAGTGGGAGCTGCCAGAGGTTCAAGCCAGATTCAGAAGGTATATGGAGCAAGGGATATCATCGCTAAAATCAGGTGAATCTTGGCTAAAGTCGGGGAATATCAGAAAGATATTTACTTGTGTTTCATTGGCTAAACAAAGCCATTTGATTGTATGGATCATAACAAACTGAATAGCTTCAAGAAAAATGGGAATTCCAAAACATTTCATCATACTCCTGGGAAACTTCTACTTGGATCAAAAGACAGTTGTGTGGATGAAACAAGGGGATACTACAGGGTTTTAAATCAGAAAAGTGTGTCTCAAGTGTATCCTCTAACCATACTTATGCAATCTGTATGCTGAGCAACTAATCAGAGAAGTGGGATTATGTAGAAGAGAATGTGGCATCGGCATTGAAGAAGAAGGCTTATTAATAACCTGAGATAAGCAGATGACACCTCCTTGTTTGCGGAAAGTGAGACTTGAAGCACTTGCTGATGAAGTTCAAGGATTGTAGTGTTCGATGTGTATTATAACTCTATGTAAGGAACACCCAAATCCTCACTATTGGATTAATAGATAACATCAAGATAAATGGAGAAAAGATTGAAGTTGTCAAAGATTTTGCCTTGCTTGGATCCATGATTGATACTCATGAAAGTGTTAGTCAAGCGATTAAAAGACATAGTGTATCAGGTAAATCTGCTGCACAAGACCTCTTTATAGTATTGAAAAGCAAGGATATGTTTCTTTAAGGACTAAGGTGTCCCTGTTGCGTTATATGCATGTGAAAGTTGGACATTGAATCAGGAAGACCATAGAAGAATCAGTGCGTTTGAATTACATAATTTGAACATGTTGTCAAGAGAGACCAGTCCCTGGAGAAAGACATCATACTTGGTAAAATATCAGGGCAGCAAAAAAGAGGAAGACCCTCAAGGAGATGGATTGACACTTTAGCTTCAACAAGTGCAGGTACCATTGTGAGGCTGGCACCAGGTCCAGACAGCATCTCATCCTGTTTTGCATAAAGTTGTTATGAGTCGGAACCAACTTAATGGCATTGCAACAGCAATGATATGATTGTATCACAGTTTAACCATTCCTTTACCTGTTGAAAAACATGTGGATTGCTTCTAGTTTGGAGCTATTATAAGTAGATGTGTATAAATTCATGTGGATGTTTTTATACGAAATGTTATAAGTTTTGCCTAGGACCTTATGCTAGTTGTTATGTTTAGTTTTTGAAGAAACTTCCAAACCGTTTCCAGGCTGGCTGTACCACTCACTGTACATTCCCCCCAGCAGTGTATGAAAGAGTTAGTTTCAATGCATTTCTGTAGCTACCATTTATACTGTCACTATTTTTTATGTGAGCCATTCTGATAGGTGTGTATTGGTAGGTTATTGTGGTCTTAATTTGCATTTTCTAAGTGTTGAACATCTTTTCCTGCCATCTGTATGTCCTCATTGATGACTTGTCATTCATGTCTTTTGCACATTTTCTAATTGATTTGCTGGTTGTTGTTGTTTTTAATGTTGAGATGTGAGAGCTCTTTAAATATTTCAGACGTGAATTCTTTGTCAGATTTATGGTTTACAGATGTTTTCTCCCATTCGGTAGCATGTTTCTGCAAAGTAAGCGTCTAAAGTTTGATGAAATACAGTCTATCAATTATTTCTTTTATGAATTGTGGTGTTGGTGTCATGTCTAAGAGCTCCTCACCAAACCCTAGTTTTCAAAGATTTTCTCCAATGTTATCATCTTAGCATTTTACATTTAAATCTATGATCTATCATGAATTGATTTCTGTATATGAGGTAAGGTTTTAGTAGAGATTAGTTTTATTTCTTTTTTTATTTTTTTTTGTAACCTGTGTCGGCTTTATTTTTTAAATCCCTTTATTGGGGCTTCTTAAAATTCTTATCACAATCCATTCATCCATTGTATCAAGCACACTTGTACATTTGTTGCCATCATCATTTTCAAAATATTTTCTTTCTACTTCAGCTCTTGGTATCAGCTTCTCATTTTCCCCCTCCCTCTCCCACCCTTTCTTCCTAACAAACCTTTGATAATTTATAATTTTTTCATGTCTTACACTAACTGATATCTCCCTTCTCCTACTTTTCTGTTGTCCACCCCCCTGGTAGGGGGTTATAGGTAAATCATTGTGATCAGTTTCTTCTATCTCCCCCCACTGTCCCTTAACTTCCTGGTATGCTACCCTCAATCTTGGCCCTGAGGAGTTTATCTGTCCCGAATTCCCTGTGTTTTTAGCTTTTATATGTACCTGTGTACATGCTCTGGTCTAGGCAGATTTGTAAGGTAGAATTGAGGTCATGACAGTTGGGGGGGAAAAGCATTAAAGAACTTGAAGAAAGTCGTATGTTTGTTAGTGCTATACTGCACCCTGACTGACTCATCTCCTTCCCGAGACCCTTCAATAAAGGTATGTCCATTTGCCTACAGATGGGTTTTGGGTCTCCACACTGCACTTTCCCTCATTCACAATGATATGAATTTTTGTTCTGGGTCTTTTGCCTGTTGTCATCCTATCAATACCTCGTGATCACACAGGTTGGTGTGCTTCTTGCATGTGGGCTTTGCTGTTTCTCAACTAGATGACCACTTGTTTATTTTCAAGCCATTAAGATCCAAGATGCTATATCTTTTTGATAGCTGGACACTGTCGGCATTCTTCACCACATTTGCGTATACACTCTGGAGGAGAAAACAACGGGACCAACAGTTCCGGGGGGACATAGGATAGGAGGGGGCAGGAAGTGGGTGTTAGCAAGCCCATGGACAGGAGATTTCTTTTCTAATTGCTGCTTAACCTCTGGATAATCAATTGCTCTAGCACCATTTGCTGAGAAGACTATACTGCCTTCATGCATTAATTGGCACATCTGTCAAAAAGAAGTTAGTTGTACTTAGTTTGAGTATTTTTCGACTTTCTCTTCATTCCTATTAATTATTTTCCAAAACAGATAGATGAATGTCTAGACTTCTGCCAGTATGATAAAGCAATGATTACAGAATTAGGATTAGAGAGTACAGAATTTGATGTGCTATTATCTTCTCCCTGTGTAGTATGAGAACATTCGGGTTAGTGAATGGACATTTGGAAGCAGGAAGGGGTCACAACTGGTCTTGATTTTCAGTTAATATTAAAGCAAAAATTAGTCAGATGGGGGCACAACAGTGGAAAATTTGATAAAGAATAGACTTATTGAGTGAGAGGAAGTCCTGAAGAAAACTCACAATTTAGCCTAATAACACATGAATTAATAGGCTAGTCATGTTTTGCAAACTCATTTTTTGGGGGGGATTGGTTTTTTGCGGGGGGGCATCGCTGCCCTCTGGTGGTCATGGGAGCTACCCAGCCTTGCTCCTGGAAAGCCGCTGCTGGATTTGAACCGCCAAGCCCATGGGCCGCAGTTCCGCACTCAACCACTACGCCACCGGGGCTCAGCCGAAACTCATATTTTTTATGTTCACTTCATATTAAAAATGGAATTATTTTTGGGCCGAGCCCCGGTGGCGTAGTGGTTGTGCGCGGGACTGCGGCCCACTGGGACGGAGGTTCGATTCCAGCTCCACGGAGCAAAGGCTGGGCCTCCTACTCCCACCACCTGAGGGCAGTGATGCCCACCCCCCCCAAAAAAAGGAATTATTTTACTGAGCGCCATCAAAGTTGAATTGACAGACTAATTGATCTTACCCCTCAAAGAGGTTTCATTGACTACTCCAACTGAGTGAACTCTCAGACCTAAGTGAAGTAATATTGGAGATAAATTTTCATTTGGAAGTATAAAATATTATCAGAATAGCAATGGCATTGCTATTTATTGTTTCATCATCATCATAAGATTTTTTAGCCCTAGTTAGTTCTTTTTTTTTTTTTTTTTTTTTAGGCATCATTGCCCTCAGGTGGTGGGAATAGGAGGCCCAGCCTTTGCTCCTGGAAGCTGGAATTGAACCTCCAACCCAGTGGGCCGCAGTCCCGTACACAACCACTACGCCACCGGGGCTCAGCCCCCTAGTTAGTTCTAATGAGAACTTAGCAACTTTTTATGACCAATCTAACAAGATAGACTTAATCTTAGGTTGAGAGTGTCCAATTCAAAAGTGTCTGGGTGCCCAGAGTTTTTGCAACACAAAGAACGCTGTCAACTTAAAAATATTGCTGTTCATAAAGCCATTTTAGGGGAAATCATAGCTTTTGTTAATAAGTAGTGATGTTTATCTTCCTTTTATTTGAAAGGAGTTTTGATGAAGTTAAAATGAGTCAAAATATTTAAACAAATACCCAGTTAACAAACCTGATTTCTGAATCTGGCTGCATCATCTTCCTGAAAACTGTAATTATGCACATTTAGTATGTCACTGGTCACAGATGGTGCCAAACATGAGTCATTTCTTCTTCAGCTGAATTAAGAAGTCACCTTTGGACCTGAAATGTCACAGACACTTCTCTTTATTTGCCTCTGTGTCACTTTCCTAATCAAAAGCAGACTCCTGTATGAGAAAACCCGTAGACGATGGATATGGCGGAGAAGTCATCACTGTGCAAGGGGGACCACGTTGTGTCCTCAGACCTGCCCAGAGCTGCCCGTGTGTTTTTCGCATTTTGACTTTGACTCTACATTTGGTGCATACGTACAAATAATTGCTGTTCTAAATAAGATTTTATCACTCTGAATGTTTCCCTTTAGATCAATGGTCCCTGGTGGTTCCGAAGGTACTTTAGGGATTCAAAATGAGGCCAGAGTCTTCTCTTGTGTTTCTTCACCGGCTGCTTTGAAAGTTGAATAGTCATGCAGAAGGTTAGAAGCAAGATGTATCCTTTTAGGGTCCAGATGGTGGGGATTTAGATTGTTGTTCTTAGGTGCTGTTGGGTTGTTTCTGACATACAACAAAGTCAGATACTGCCCGTCCTCCGCCGTCCTCACTGTGTCTATGTTCCTGATACATGTTTGCAGCCATCGTCAGTCCATCTTGGTGAGGGTCAGACTCTTTTTTCTGAACCTCTTACTTTGCCAAGCATGATAATCTTGTCCAGGCACCGGACCCTCCTGTTAATATCCAAAGTAGATGAGATGAAGGCTCACCATCCTGACTTCTAAAGAGCATTCATTCTGGCTCGCCCTTCTTCCAAGACGCCTTGCTTTGTTCTGCTGGCACGCTCTCCATAGTATTCACGAGCCTTTGTCTGCAAAGAAGTTAAATCCATCAGTTCTTATGGTAGAAATTATAAAACCAAAAATCATCCTCCTTCCTTGGTGATAAATGGAGCTTGTAAGTCTCTTGTGAGAATTTGCTTTATTCGGTGTCCTAAGTTCATCTCCCTGTGTTGCACATTGCGGTGGTACTCTCCTTCTCCTCCCATTTCAGTAAAGGGACAATAACTCTAGCACAGTCAAGCATATTAAATGCATTGGGAAAAAAACCAACAAGCAATCTTTGCCTTGTGGGAAAAGGTGCATACCCAGACCATGAATTGCACATTAGAATGGATATGTAGTGTAGGAGAAGTGGCTTGTGGTGAATAGTTGCAGTGACGTTTCAACTGAAATACACCCCCCCCCCCAGCTTCCCCAAAGCTATTTGGGAATCGCAAAGGATCATCTCTAGGAGCCCTGGTGGTGTAGTGGTTACCACTTGGTCTGCTAATTGCAAGGTCAGCAGTTCAAAACCATCAGCCACTCTGTGGGAGAAAGGCAAGGTTTTCGAGTTCTGTAAAGAACAGTTTTACTCTGTCTTATAGTGTCACCAGGTGTCGCCATTGAGTTCTGACTGGGAGATGTACCATCTCTGGACAGTAAGAGCTAGTGCGCAGTTCCCCAAGGTTAAGAGGGCTATGAAAGTGTACAGATGAGAGTAAAATGATTTCTCTATTATCTGATAGGGCCTGCAATGTGGCTGTGACTGTATCGAAGTACTATATACATCTTTCCAACTGTTCTTATTTGAGATACAACATGAGGCATTAAGAGCTATTACTCCTATTCTGATGTGGTAGTAATATTGTGTAGAAGTGCTAGCTGGGAAAAATTACCCGTGAAGCTAGCGCACCCCAAAGTGTGCCTCGGGGAAGAAGTGATGCCCCGTTATTTGGCACAGTGCCTTTGTACCCTAAATAACAGAGGTGCTGGCTCCTAAGCAGCTACTCAGTTTTCCTCTGGAGACAGAGTGCCCCCAAGTCAGCTGGCAGATAAGGAAGAAAAATCTAGGCTATGGAAATAATTTATTCCTCAATTTAGTAAGTAGTTTTCAAAACAACCTTTATGAGCTAGATACTTCACATAAAGCATGAGGCTTTTAGTCTGCTGAGATACTAAGGATTCTTGACCTTAGTACTCACCTGAATGTGCTATCCTGAACTGTAGCTTCTCAGACAGGTAATCAACTTGAGATCCATAAAAAACATGAACGGAACTGAAATATGTAAATCAGTGTGTGACTCATAGTAAAAATGAATGCTCCGATGGTGAAATATTTCAGAGTTCATAGTTTTAATAATCATACATTCATGTCTATTTTGTCCCCTTCTTTATGTTAAACATCATATCCCTTTTAAAAAATGGTATCTTATACTGAGAGAATTCCTAAGCAAAAATGTATTCTCTGACGTAAACAGGATCCAGATCACTTAGGGCTTATTGATTTTATGATCAGTACTTAGGTCGCTGCTAAAAGCAGATAGCTTTCCAATACATATCCGAAACGTAAGAGGCCTCTCCACCTCAATCCATCTTCAAGAGCCACGAAGAACTGACTGCACCCCATATTGCTTTTCAGACAATTAGGAATGAAAGCTCATGTTAATAGTGATGCCCATTCATCTGTGGAATGCTAGCTTAAACTAATATTAAATATTGTTCTTCACCTCTCGTGAAAAGTCTTAATGGCTGTCAGAGGAAGAAAAGAAAACTGAAATCATTTTAAAGCTTCCCATCTCAACTGTATTATTGTCTTTTTTGTACAAGTAACAATTGACTGGGGTTTATTTCTTTACTAGAGAGGCCTAATGTTAAAAGGACAATGATGGTATTATCGAGATCATGAGTCTTAGACTTATAATTTAATCCATTAACTGACTTTCATTTTCTTATATCAAGCACTGGCCTCTTTAAGGGGCATTTACAAAATAAATTTAGAGTACAGCAAAACTTGTACATTCAGAGACTTTATAATGGAGGAGCTGTGATTTAACTGAAATTTAATATTTACCAAAATAAAGACTGGTTCTTTAGCATTTTTAATTTATGAACTGCATATGAAAATACTTTATCGAGTATGTGGATACATGCACTCCTGGAATGGAAAGAGCTATGTTATAGCAACAGAGGGCCACCTGGATTTCTGTTGAGAAACTGAAATGAAAGGGCAGATGTGGACATGAAAGCCGTATTTTCATATGCTCTCTGTATTTTGTGGAGAAGAGGCATAATGCAATAGAAAGTCTTAGAATGGAATTTGGGAGATTGTAAATTATAAGCTGAAGGACATACCCAAATATAAGACTTTTATGAGGCAAATGACTATTGTGGTCAAAATGATAACTCAAACAGAATACTTCAGTAATCAAATAATGTGTCATATAAGAGAAATAATAAGTAACAGTAATATATAGCCACTCAAAATGTTATTTTAATAAAATGAGGTGTTCATTAAAGCTTTACTAAAATATCTTTAATAAAAAGTTTTTTTGTTAATTAATTTGAAACAAGACTTCTGATTTTGTCCTTCATAGGGTCGCTGGGAAAGTCAGCAAGATGTAACCCAAGCAGTACTTCCCAGAGGAATCGCTGCAGGCTCCCCGCCCCCTGTGGCTTCTCCCCCGAATAATAATTCTCCCGATCCAGGTAAGCTATCTTTTCATTTGCCTCTCAATAGCTTTAATTTGAGCATATTTCAGAAATTGTTTAGATTAGAATTCCCTGCCAGGTATCCACTATTCTACTAATGAAAGGGCAGCTAAGTCATCCTTTTTATTGTCTTAGCATGTTGAAAAGCATTAATTTTTGAATTTGAACATATTTGCATTTCTGTATAAATATCACTTGATACCATTTTAAAATGGTGCACTACTAGTTTTTTTTTCCTGTTTGCTAATATTTTGTCAAGGCATTTTGTAAATGTACTTAGTGATGAGTATCTGCGTGTAATTTTCTTTTTTTGCAGCAATGACCTTGTTAAGATTTGGTAGCATGGTTGGCTGGGCCTCATAAAATGACTTGGGAAGTGTTTCCTGCTGCTGTTTCTTTCAGGTTGGATAGTTGTTTCTTCCATTTCCAGTTTTAAGTACATCCATGGAAATTTTCATTCCAGTTATTCTTTTCAGTTCTCGAATTCCCATTTGGTGCTGTTAAAATGTCTTTTTAATTCCATGCTAGCACTCCTTGTCAGTTTATTAAGACCTCTTTATGTCCTTGAACATGTTTATAAAACTGCTTTCAAGTTTTTGCTAAATCTAGCATCTCAACCATCTGACGTTCTATTTCTTTATGCTGTTTTTCTTATCATGAGTCATGTTTTCTTTTTTATTTGTTGTCTACTAGGTTTTTTTGTACTGTACCTTGTGGATATTACAGTTTAGAGACTTTCAGTTTTATTGTCTAGCTCTGAATATTGTTGACTTTTGATATTACAAACACTTTATGTAATTTAGTGACTGTTTACTGGTCTTTTAAAATGGCAATGTATAAAACTCAGACTGTATACCTAGTCTCCTTAATTGATGGGAATCAAATTCCAAACTCTGTTTCTATATAGCTTGTAAAGTTTTCCTTTTAAGGGTTATTAGGTTGTATCTGGATTTGTTCCTATTTCTAAGGTATAATCTTTTTTCCATTTATTTATTTATTTATTTATTTATTTATTTATTTACTTATTTACTTATTTATTTATTTATTTATTTATTTATTTATTTATTTTGAGGCATAATCTTTTGGGGTTCAGCTTATTCTACTTTGGTTGACCCCAAGCTCTGATATGTCTGTGAGAGCCATCAAGATGACTCCAGTAATATGTGGAATTCACCCTTTTCTGTGTCTAATCCCACACTGACGAACGTCTACTCTCTGTGATAAATAGGATGAGCATAGGCAGTATGAAATTTCTTAGCTGTACATTTTTTTATGTTGTTCTTTTTTTACCTCTTTACCTATGAGAAAATTGGGACATTAAAGTAATTTATCTTGAGCATACTTGAGGAAACAGTATGGAGGCCACAACTGAGCTTCTCCCTTTCCTGAGGCTGAATTCACAAGGCAGAAGTCAGACAGGCCTCCCTCCACCCAACTGTCTCTCTCATGACATTGTGCTTCTGTGGCTGGGTTCCCTAATTTCTTACAGTAGACACCCAGAACTCAGAGGGAAGACTCATGATTATGGGTTTTAGGGGAGAAGTTTACAGGAAGTTTAAGTTCAGCTGATAAAGGCTTAAGGTAGAGTTGGTTGGTTATCACAGTTTCTTCCCTTCCATGCCACAGGCAGGCCTTTCTCTTGCCTTCAGTCTCTTACTCTGGTCCCTGCCCTTTTTGGGAAATGTCACAAAACTCTTTTAGGGATGTTCATAAATGCCCAAAGGATGGACCACTGTTCTCTAAACCTCAGCCTGAAGGCAAAACATGGGTTAGTAAGCCCATTCTCCCCAATTAAGTACCCAGAGATACCCCACTCCACAAGTCAGCTTTCTGCCCCAATGTATTCAATTGTCCTTGCTCTGTGAACTGGGAAGAAGTCCATCACTCTATCTCAAGCTCTGACTCCTGGTCCTGCTGTTGCTACTACGCTGGTGTCAAAGCTGCCTCCTGGATCAGAGGGTTCGGTGCACAGGGATCGTGAGGTCCAAAGGATTCACTTGTCTCCTGACTCTCCTCTCTCTTCCCTCTTCCTGCTCCCAAGGGGGCTCATATCATACCCAGGGGGAAGATAATCTCCATCTCTGTTAGCAGTCATTCACAGATTAATCATCTTGTAACCAGCATCTTCTCCATCAACTTATGCAGACCCATGGGAAAACGCAGGTCTTTGGGGAGAGTAACAAAGACTTTCACTAGAAGAGCCATACCACTCATTCACTCATTGAAGCCCATACAGAGAGGAACCTGGGTTTCCATACTGACCCCATGTGAATGGACCACCTTGTAAATGGATGCTCCAACCTAAGGCAGGTGTAAAATGACTATAGCCCTAATTGATACTGTATTCTAAGCTTCTGAGCCTCTTCAGCCAGGATCATTCAGCCAAGTTAGTTTCAAATACGGTGACAGTAATTTTTTTTCAAATGATTTTATTGGGGGCTCTTAGAGCTCTTATAGCATTCAATACATCATCTGTATTAAGCATATTTATACACATGTTGCCATCTTCATTTCCAAATATTTTCTACTTGAACCCCTTGGTATAAATTTTTCTTTCCCCCTCCTTTTTTACAATACATCATTTTACTGGGGAGTCATACAACTCCCATCACGATCAATAAATGCATCAATTGTATGCAGACCACATTTGCACACTTGTTGCCATCATCACTCTCAAAACACCCTCCCTCCACTGAGGCCCCCAGTACCAGCTCCCCATGTTTCCCCTCCCTCTCCACTCCCCCTCCCCCATGAACCCTTAATAATTTACAAATTGTTATCACTTTCTCATATCGTGCAGACAGATTATTATTTTTGTGTAAAACCACTGATGTTTAGATGTGATATTTTACACAGCATTAGCTAACCGGTGCAGTGATATAATACTGCTCAATCACTGTTGCCTTTATTTAGTTCTCAACTCTGTAACGTCCAGTTTCAGGTAACCCTTATGTCATCTCACCATGTACATATATACATAAGCTAGGCCTGGGTCAAGATAGTGGGAGAGAGTTCCCCCATTAACTTCAGGGACTTTCTCTTGTTTTAGCTCTTGACTTCACAGTAGCTCATCTCACAGTTTTCAGATGTGTTAACAGTTAAATTCAGCAGAATTCCTGTGTTCTACTTGAGCTCCGCTTCTTTATACTGTTTGAGAAGTCATCTTCAGGAAAAGAGCTCCTCCCATCTTGAGGATTATCTCTTGAATTTCCATTCTCTATGGAATTGTATCCCTGCATTATTTGCTATTCAATACCTGAAAATAATTGCTATGTATTTTGTTTTATATTTGCTTCTAGAAAGAATGGTAATCAGAAACTAGTTTCTCTGTCATACTTTGAAGTCGACTTAATTCCTTTTGTCTTAGAGGATATTTTGTCCACATTTACGCTTCTTGTGCTTACTTTCTTTCACTTATTATGAGCATGGCAGGTCTACTTGATCCTCTTACATTTAAATTCTCTGTTTCTTAAAAATTGTATATATCTGGATTTGTTTACTTTTCAAATTGATATGCCATAAATTTAACTCATGCATGGTTATTAATTTATGTTGGTTATTAATTTGTGGTTATTAATACATTGGTATTTATATATCAAGCTAATTTGCCTTTTATGTCACATTTTATTTACACATTTTTATCTTTGCCTCCACTTTATTGAGTTGGTCAAATTTACTTTATTTACTTTATTATTTTTTTACTGCTTTCAAAAATTATAATTTATATTACTCTTTTAGCCTTTATCAGTAGATTTTTAGCTTGGATATTTGACAATGAATTTTAATATTATCAGTTTATAAACTTTCTTCCCCAAAAATATAAGAACCAGGCTGAGCCCTGGTGGCATAAGTGGTTGAGTGCGGAACTGCGGCCTGCGGGCTTGGCGGTTCAAATCTAGCGGTGGCTCTGAGGAGCAGCGCTGGGTAGCTCCCACAACCACCAGAGGGCAGTGATGCCCCCCCAAAAAGAATATAAGAACCTTTGAATGAATTTTAGTCATCTCTTTGTCTTCCATTTTATCATGGTTAGCTGTATTAGAACCATTATTTTTAATGAGGTAACCATTTCCTATAGTGAAATATACACATCTTAATGAGTTGAGTGAATGTGTATATAATCAGGTAACCCACATCCAGCCATGATGCAGAATATTTGTGTTCCTCCAGTTAATTTCCACACCCCATAATTAACCCCTGTTCTGCTTAGTTTTTTTATTTAATTCATCCATATATAATTAATAGATATAATTCATACATTATACAATTAACGGATACAATTATAGTAAAAGAGTTGTGCAGTCATTACCACAATCAATGTTAGGACATTTTCTTCATTCTTTTTTTTGGGGGGGGAGTGGGCATCACTGCTCTCCGGTGGTGGGAGTAGGAGGCCCAGCCCCACTGCTGGAATTGAACCTCCGTCCCAGTGGGCCGCAGTCCCGCGCACAACCACTGCACCACCGGGGCTCAGCCCCATTCTCTTCATTCTTGTACACACTATTATTCGCTCCCCATTTCCCTACAACCTCCCCTGCCATAACTTGAAGAAACTTTTTTTTTTTTAATGGCGAGAAGATTGAAGCCATGTGTTTTATTTTGGATGCAGTTTGGATCCATAATGAATAACCATGAAAATAAGCAATCAAAATCAAATGATATATTGCATTGAGTAAATCTTCTGTACAAGACCTCTTTAAAGTTTTGAAAAGCAGCCATTGTCATTTTAAGGACTAGGGTGGTGTGCCTTACCTAAGCCATTGTCATTTTTTTTCCTACTTTCATTGGGGGCTTTTATGTCTCTTAGTCTCTTATCACAATCCATACATTCCTCCAGTGTGTCGAGCACATTTGCACATATGCTGCTGCCATCATTTTCGAAGCATGCTCTTTCCACTGGAGCCCCTGATAGCAGCTCCCCGTTTCTTCCCCTCCGACACGAACACTTGATAAGTTATAGAGTATTATTTTCCTATCTTACATCATCCTCCTTCACCCCTCCCTCACTTTTCCATTCTCTCCCCTAGGAGGGGATTCTAGATTGATCCTTGTGACCAATTCCCTCTTTCTCCCCCCACCCTCCCCAATCCTCCTGGTATCTCTGCTCTCACTGTTGGCTCTTAGGGGTTTATCTATCCTGAATTCCCTGTGTTGTGGGCTCTTATCTATAGCAGTGTGAATGCTCTGGTCTAATCTAATTTGTAAGGTTGCATTGAGGTCATGATAGTGGGGGGAAGGAAGCTCCAAAGAACTAGAGGAAAATTACGTGTTTCATCAGTGCTGTACAGAACCCTGACTGACACATCTCTTCCCTCCGTGAGACTTCCAATTGTCTACAGATGGGCATTGGGTCTCCACTCCATGTCTCTCCTCCCCTCTCTTCCCCAATTCACATTGCGTATGATTTTGTTCTGGGTCTTAGATGCCTGACACCTGATCCCATCGACGCCTCGTGATCACACAGGCTGGTGTGCTTCCTGCATATGGGCATTGTTGCTTCTCTGCGAGGTGCCTGCTTGTTTATCTTCAATCCTTTAAGATCCTAGATGCAACATCTTTAGATAGCCGGGCACCACCAACTTTTTCGCCACATTTGCTTATGCACCCATCTTGTCTTCAGCGATTATGTCGGAAAGGTGAGCATCACAGAATGCTGGATTATTAGAAGAAAGTGGTCTTGTGTTGAGGGAGTACTTAGGTTAAGACCCAATGTCCATCTGCAACCTTAATTCTTAGCATAGTTCCATTCCCTTCTATTCCTACACACATACATACATACATGCTTGTATTTAGACATCTATAAATGTCCTTTGCCTCCTGGTTTTTTCCTCTATTTCCTTCTAGTTTCCTCTTGTCCCACCATCATATTTGGCCTTCATTTGGGTTTAGTCATTCCTTGCTGCTACGTTGCCCTTAATTAAATCCCACTAACCCTAAGAAACTATTCATCCCATTCACTGTGTCTATAAATTTACCTACCCTGCAGAGAGTGGATGCAGACAGATTCTTTGTTCTCAGAATTAAGGAAGATTGCAAGGACAGGTATCAGGGTAGAGGAAGGCATTCACATTTATAAGCTGGAGGAGAGCCCCAGTCACATTCTCCTAATTAAAGATATCCCCACAATATCCCCTAATAGTACTATCTTAATGATTTCATATAAAGAAAAACACGAAAACAAAAAGACCTTTAACAACAATAATAGACTAAAAACCTCAACAGAAAAGAATACAAAAAATAATAAACAGAACCAATTTAAAATAGGTCAAAGGGAGATTTTAAAAGGTATTCTACTTTAATCTATCTACATCTACCATAATCAATTTTCCAGTGCACTCTGTCTGAGAGCAGGGCTTTTCATATCCCTGACAGTGGTGAGAGGGGATTTTCTAGAGGCTTACTCCATGTGGAGATCCTGACAATGGACTTTAGGCTTTCTTGTCATTCATGTCTCTGCCAGCCAGATGCTCAGAATATTTAATCTGAACAGTTTCCTCTTCTGGCCTTGGATTTCCAGCAGCTGATATGCTTCTTCTGTGTGACCTTTGTTAACACCTCACTTAGGAGGATACCTATTTTATGACAAGCCTTTAAGAGCCCAGTCACTATTCTTTCTGATAGCTGGGCACCATCAGATTTCTTCACCACACTTTGCTGTACCACCAATATCTTCAATGATTTTTTCATTCTGGTAAGTATTGAGGAGGACATGGTATATGAAATAATTGTTCTTAGATAAGGGCTACAAATAAGTGTGAGTGCAAAAATCTATTCTTATATCTATGGGCTTATATAATATGTCCCTGGCCCACTTTAGAAACAACATTATTATTTCATTGGAGAGCTTTATAAATCATCCACATAAAGCATATGATAATTCTATTGTTGTATTAAATCAGCCAGGGATAAGGAAAATAAACACATACAGGACAGCTTTTCGAATAGAATACACGAATTGTTGACTTGTACAGCTTAAAAACTTAAGTGACTAGATGCTGTTTAGACACATGTGAGTTGGAGATAGAATAAAAGTTTTCATAACACTCATTAATATAGGTAGAAGTATGCAAAAAAAAGGAACTATGCCTACTGGACTAGTACATGTCATTAAAAAAAGTATAGGAAAATAGCAAATTTGGGGCTGAGCCCCGGTGGCGTAATGGTTGTGCACGGGACTGCAGCCCACTGGGATGGAGGTTCAATTCCGGCTCCCAGGAGCAAAGGCTGGGCCTCCTACTCCCACCATCTGAGGGCAGTGATGCCTTAAAAAAAAAATTAAAAAAAAAAAAAAAAGAAAATAGCAAATTTATGGTAGTCTTAAATTGCTATTTATTGGCCACCCTCAAAGCTGGAGATTTGAACCAAAGTCCAATTACTTCCAAATCCACAACCTTGGGGTAGTAGTCCCTTTTCTAACACCTGGGCATTTCAGCCCTAGGTTCAAGGGAGTTTTTCAGTTCCTTTCATGTGCTATAAGCAGTTTAAGGTAAAGTCTGGTGTGTTTAGTGGGGTTTCCAAATCAGACCCTTCTGGTGTGGTCTATGAAGGATGTTGTACACCTCAAAAGGACAGAATCCAAAGTCCTGATTATTCATAACACATGGCCTGGATCACGAAGGGCTGGGTAGAAACTAGGTCAAAGTGCTCAATTAGGAACATATTTAAGGGGTCATGTAAGTAATGTTAAGCATTACTCCCAATGGCAGGTTGCCCCTCCTTGTTTACCCATCAACGGAAGTGGAATCACCTAATTTGAGACAGATGTGTCCCAATCTCTCCTCGGCCCCACTATCCCTTATGATTGTGAATTTCCACTAAGGTTTACTGAGTGTCCTTGTAGGAGTATATGTTAATTTGAGGTGGCTGACCGTGGAACAGTGCTGTATGGCAGAAACTAATTGAACTTCACCATTCCAATTTTTATCATTACAGATTAGTTTGACATGTTTCTTTTAAGTGGAAACATGGACCGTGTGCTCTTGTTTTGTTTCTGGCTTCTTTTGCTTATTATAGTGTATGTGCAAATTGTCCATGCTGTTACGGGTACCAGTAATTCATTTGTTTTGATTGCTGATAAGTGTTTCACTATGAATTTAGCAAATTTTTAGTCATTTCTTCTATTGATGAATATTTGAGCTCTTTCCAGTTTTTAGCTTTTTTTTTGGGGGGGGGGCATCACTGCCCTCTGGTGGGAGTGGGAGGTCCAGCCTTGCTCCTGGAGAGCTGCTGCTCTATTTGAACTGCCAACCCTGTGGGCCGCAGTCCCGCACTCAACCACTACACTACTGGGGCTCAGTCCCAGCTTTTAGCTTTTATGAATAAAATAGCTATAAGGATTCTTGCATCTTTTTTGTGTGTGTGTGTATGTGGGCATCGCTGCCTCTGTGGTCATGGGCACTACCCAGAGCCGCTGCTGGATTTGAACCACCAACCCCGCGGGCCACAGTCCCGCACTCCACCACTTATGCCACTGGGGCTCGGTCCGATTCTTGCATTCTTTTGTGGGCATTTTTCTTGAGTCAACACCTCAAAATGAAATTGCTAGTTCACAGGATCCTACTTGACTTAAATCCCCTAAAGTTTTGTTATTTTTCTCCCTTTTAAAATGCATAACTTTTACTTGATTTAAAGCTTACTGTATTTTGATCATCATTGCTTCTTGCATTCTTTTCATCTAAATTTTTCTTCTTAAATGTTTTGTTGTAGCTTAAAGGTTTATGTGTTCCATGTAATCAATGTATACCTCTTTTGTTCCACAGTTTATTGTCTTTATAATGAATTATATTTATCATTAATTCTTTTAGTAACTACTTGTTAGTGGCAACTATTTTCTTTATATATAAAAAGTTTTTAGTTTGCTCTCATTTTTTACTATGGAAAGTATGAATAGTATATATTTTCCCTATAGTGCTTCAAATTTCAAAAAGATCAATTCATAAACTATCTTATTATCTGTAATAAGTAATTTTATTAAACTGTTTATATTATTATTAATGTAAATTCCATGTACTATTCCATCTGTCAATATTTGTGTACCTCAAAAAATTTTCTAATTACATTTCACTCCTAGGAAAAAATTTTAATTCCTTAATATCATCAAACCATTCAAAAATTAAGTTTCCTCAATTGTCTCAAAATATTTGTTGTTGTTGTTGTTGCTAGGTGTAAATCAGTTATTAATCATAGTGACCCTAAGGACAACAGAAGCAAACACTGCCTGGTCATGCTCCATTCACACATTCTTATATTTGAGCCTATTGTTGCAGCAACTGTTGCCAATCCATTTTGTGAAAGGTCTTCTACTTTTTGGCTGGCCCTCTATTTTATCAAGCATGATGTCCTTTTGCAAAGACTGGTCTCTCCTGATAACGTGTCCTAAGTGTGTAAGACAAAGTCTAGCCATCCTCACTTCCACTGTTCATTCTGCCTGTACTTTTTCCCAAGACACATCTATTTCTTCTTCTGACTGTCCACTGTGCTTTCAATATTCTCATCAACAACATAATTCAGACATGCTAATTTAAATACTTCTGCAGTCTTCCTTATTTATTGTATAGCTTTCCTGTACGTATGAGACAATGGAAAGGACTGTGGCTTAAGTCATGTGCATTTTAGCCCGCAAAGTGGAGTTTTACTCTTTAACACTTTAAAAGAGGTCTTGTACGACAGATTAGCCTACTGCACTGCATTCTTGATGGACATTGACTGTGGGACAAGCAAAATGGCATCCTAGACAATTTTAATATTTTCCTCTGTTTTTCATGATGCTTATTGGTTTGCTTATGTAAATGTTTTCTCCCTTAATCCAAACTGAAGCCTGCAGTCTTTAATCTTTATCAATAAATCGCCCGCCTTCTCTTGGTTTCACCAAGCAAATTGGGTTATCTGCCTATTGCAGGATGTTAAAAAGCCTTCTTCCAATCCTGATGCCCCATTGTTCTTTGTGGAGGCCAGTTTCGGGGGTTAGTTTCTCGGTATACAGATGACATAAGTATGGTGGGAAGGTCCAAGCCTGATTTTAACCCTTTAAAATCAAGGGAAATTGACTAAAACACATAGTCCATGCTCTCAAAGAGTTTACAGTCTAGAAGGAGATCTAGATATGCGGCTTAAACTTGAGAAATGCCCTTTACTGCTTTGCTCATCCGTGTCAAGCACTCGGAGTGCTGTGCCCATTGATCACAGAGCGGAACACTGAGTGGGAGAGCGCTCTAGATACACCTCAGTTATGATTATTCAGTGGGAAAGGAAAACAGTATTATAAAGCAATAATAATGTATTTTCCCACATTATACATATATGTATTTCTGATTTTATTTTACTTGTATTAAAAGATCATTTTATTGGGACTCTTACAGCTCTTATAGCATTCCATCCATCAATTGTATCAAGCGTATTTGTGCATATGTTGCCATCATTACTTTCTAAACACTTTCTTTTTTTGGGGGGGGGGAGGGGCATCACTGCTGTCTGGTGGTGGGAGTAGGAGGCCCAGCCTTTGCTCCGTGGAGCTGGAATTGAACCTCCATCCCAGTGGGCCGCAGTCCCGCGCACAACCACTACGTCACCGGGGCTCAGCCTAAGCATTTGCTTTCTATTGAGCCCTTAGTACCTGTTCCTTTCCCGCCCCCCCCCCCCCACTCGTGACTGCTTGATCAATTTTTAATTATTATTATTTTCATATATTATATCGACCACTGTCTCCTTTCCCCCATGGTTTCTGTTGTTGGTCCTGGTGGTAAGGGAGGTGGGGGTGGGTTATGTGTTGATTACTGTAGTGAGTTCCCTCTTCCATATTTTTTGTGGATGCTTTAAAAAAATTTTATTGATAGATTGGCTTACAAATCATACACGGCAAATTGACAGGGAAAAAAGATGCTTAGGTAATTGTTCTTGTTTTATCCTGTATTTTTTTTCTTTTAATATTTTTTTGACAGGCCTCAGTAACTTAGCAGCTTCCTACTTGAATCCAGTAAAATCCTTTGTGCCGCAGATGCCAAAGCTGCTTAAGTCTCTCTTTCCTGTCCGAGATGAAAAAAGGGTCAAACAGCTATCTCCTCTTGCACATCAGGTAAAAAAATATATTTTTTATAGAAAGCAGCAATGAACAGTTTTCTAATATTAGACTGGCAAAATGCTGCTCTGTGGGGTGCTCAAGCTAGAGGGTGGGCGGGGGCCAGCAGGTACGGGGGCATCCAGATTAGGCCCTTCGACGTGGTAAAAGCTGGTGATAATTCCTCTCCTGCGCTCTTCAGAGATAACAGAGCTGTTTAAACTTATTGACATTTTCAATCCTTTTTGCTTTTAAAAAATGCCAAGTACACTACTAATGTGATTTATGGTAATATCACTTAGAGCAACAATAGTAAAATTTATGAAGTGCACTTAGCGTTGTTTGCGTATTGCCAACTAGAAAATGTAATTCTATTTTTAATTCTTGATTTCATTTCTCAACCAACTTGATGTCACCACTATTCTTCCCTCTCAAGTTCTTTTTCTTCTATTTGTTACCCGTTGTCTCACTTAAGGTCTGGAAAGTGGTCACTTATCGTACTCCTCTTTTTTCTTAAACTCACTCCCTGCCCTGGAATGGTGAAGAGAGTGCCCAAGGGCTTCTCAGATTATCGGGAAGCTGCTCTCATGCAGTGGCAAATGGGGGCTAGAAATGTAATTTCCAGTCTCACATAGGTGTAAACTCAGCAGAAAATGATAAATGAGGATTTATTTATACTCATTCAAAAGCACACACAGTGCAAGTTCAGCTGTTGAAATAGGTCTTTTTGACATCGGCTTCTCCCAAACACGTTCTTTTAAACATTTGTGTTGCAGAAATGCAGGTGAGTAGTTGCGACTTTAACGACTAGTTTAAAAGAATTTTTGTAAGTTCTTGAATATCTGTCTGAAGATGACAGTGTTTGTTTTGTAAGGTTAATTTTTTTCAATCTAGCGTTAATAATATAAGGCTACAGAATCACACACTTAGACACATTCAAGGAAACAAACAGAATTTTGAGATTTGCACCCTTTGTAGGTAATGAATCTATGACTGTGCGAGCTGCAGTAACCTGCGTCGACGGACCTTTTTTCCAGTGTCGTCATGAGGCAGCACCTCGCCTGCTCCACTCAGCCCTCCTCCTACTTTACCTCTCGCCAGCATAATGCTTGGACCCCATGTCTGTAAGCTCCAGTGCTAGGACATTTGCCTGGCTTTCCTTCGATGCCCTTCTCATTACTCCTTAGTGGCCTCTGTTTGGGTGATATATTCTGTCAAGCCTTTAAGATTCACATGCTCAGTCTTCGCTCTTTCATTGTATACTTAACACTTTGCATGGATCAACCATTCAGTGCCATGACTAACTATGTAGACATTGAAAATGCTCACATTTATATCTCCAGCCTAGACCTGCCCTTGAGCATGGCCGCATGCCTCGAATTGCTGTGCACCTTCTCCACTGCAATCTCTGTTAGTCACATAATGCAGAGTGCAAAACATTCTGCTCCCAGCACACACAGGCATTCACGCCCTGAATCGAGCGGATAGCACAAATAACCACTCTGTTGCTTCTGCCTCTCAAGCAGCCCATTGACAAAATGCCCTAGGTGCTGTTCCATTCCATTTGTCACTCTCTGCATTTCTCAATTCAGCATTACATGAGCCATTATCTCATCTTGATTCTTACAGTAGCCTTCCATCTGGTCTAGCTGATGCTGCCTCTGCCTCACTTTAGTCCATCATTCATACACTACCCTTCATGAGCTTTCAAAGTGTTCCTGAGTCTGTGGCACATAACTTTCTAAAGCTGACAAGTGAAATAGAATCGGGCCTTATCGTCGGATTCTGGCCCTTTTATCTTAGTGCCTTTTTTCCTCACGCCTCTTTGTTTACCAGATTAAGCAATGTGGACCTTCTTTTTATTTCCTGAACACATCAAGCTTATTTTGATCTCATGAGTTTTGTGAGTGGCTTTTCTTCTATTCTTCACCCAAATCTTTGCATGATTATTGGTTCTCAACTCAAATGGACTACTCCCTTAGAAAAACCTCTTTAAAAAACCACCTTAAAATTATACGTTTCAGACATATAGTTGCATCACATCATTATAATTAATCTTACCGGGAAGTGTTTTTTTTAACTATTGTTAGTGTTTATTGTTGATATCCTTCTAAAATGTAATAAAAACTCTATATTAATTAATTGACGTTGACCTATGAATAGATATAGATATTATATAGTATTTATTTACCATGTATCAACCAAATGGTATAAAAAAACTTGAAAACCGGCTGCCCCACATCAGTGCCTCATAGTGAGCCTGTAGAACAGGGTAGACTTAGCCCTGTGGTCTCCGGGACTGTAAGTCTTTACAAGAGTCGAAGGCCCCATCTTTCTCCAGTGGAGCGGCTGGTGGTTTCAAACTACTGACCTTGCAATTAGTGACCCGATCCCTTCACCACTGTGCCGCCACAGTTCCGAAGTGGTATAAGGACTATGTTTCTAGGGTGAATGTAAGAGGAGCACATCTGATTGAGGACTTAAAGCATCAAGTCATATTTCTGAACCTTGATTGCCTAGTTCAGCAAAAATTCTATTTAAGAATGATCTGTAAAGAAGTGAAAAGCTTCAGCTTATCAATTTAGATTAGATTGATCAAAGATTCATGTGTCCATCTCATTTTTACTGTCTTTGTTAATGTTGAAGTAGAAGTTATATTTATCTTGGGCCACTTAAAATATGCTCTAAATTGTTACAATGGTAAGGTATTTTATTATCAAAAGTAGAGCTTATTCGTGTTGATGAAATGTCAAGAAGAATGCTATATTGACTATGCTCCATTAATAATTAATATCCCCCCCCCCAATTCTTTTAAATGGTAAACCTACCTGGACTGCTTCCACTGCATGTTACATTCCTTTGTAAATCAGATGTGGTATGGGGTCAGTGATCCTCATGACCACCCTCAGGCTGTGTGATTTGCTAGAAGATCAAAGTCACAGGAGACAAAATCCAGGAGAGATCCATGCACAAGCTTCCACTTGTCCTTTCCCAGTTGATTCGTATGAACAAGTACTTAATTCTTCCAGTGAGAGTGTGCGACAGACATGGCAAGTACTGTCAATCAAGGAAGCGCACCCAAGTCTTGGTGCCCATGCTTTCCCTGGGGATCGGTTCCACAGGCATGGGGTTGCCCAGATAACTGACTTCACTTATTCACCCTCCAGAGGTCAGGCAGGCAGGCACACACTGTGCCCAAGACTTTCAGTGGAAATCACATCATCAGTACAGTTCATCTGGTCTGGCCCAAGATGCCGGGTATAGGGAGACACTCACATCAGGCAGGCCATTCCAAGGACTTAGGGTTTTCTCTCAGGAAATAAGATAAGAGCCAGCTCTTTCTTAGGAATATGCAGGACTGGAACATTCCAAAGCTGCTGAGTGAGTGTTGGCCCACTGTGCTCCTGGTCAATTCTTGTTTTCCCCCCTCATATATTCACTTATATTATTGATGTCAATATGCTTCTCTTTTATTGTCGTGCTATGTAATTGACGCTTAGAAATATGTAAAGAATTTTCTGAAAACGCTCATCTTGAATTTGATTTAACATTCCTAGCATGTCGTTATTTTTAATAGTTTCATTGGCATACATTATCAGTTTAATCATTTATTCATATTAAGAATAATTGTGCAATTGTCACCACCGTCAATTTCAGAATATTTTCGTGCGCTCGTTGTTAGCTCCTCTTTCGCCCCCCAACCGCGCCTGTTATGCCCCTAGGTAATTATTAATCCAATTATTGTCTGCCTCGGTTAACCTATCTTAGATCTCATTTACAAGAAATCTTACAAAATACAAACAGGAATGGGAAAATAACAATAGACCAACAAAAATGACTAGGCAAAACAGAAAAAGGTTGATTGAAAAGAAAGCAGAAAATGTTAAAAACTGGAGCAATTTTACATCTTCGATTAATCAAACAACAAGTTGCATTGGGTAAAGCTGCTGCACAAGACTTCCGTATGGTTCACCTTCCTGACATGATCTCTGAAGATAAAGTGGGTGCATAAGCAAATGTGATGAAGATAGCTGATGGTGTCCGCTTATCAAAAGATATAGCACCTAGGGTCGTCTTAAAGGCTTGAAGATAAACCAGCCATGTGGCTGAGAAGCAACAAAGTCCCCAAAGTAGAAGCACACCAGCCTGCGTGTGAGGTGTCATGAGGTATCAGTGGGATCAAGTATCAGGCATCAAAGACTCAGAACAAAAACTCCTATCAGTGTGAATGAGGAGGAATGTGGAGTGGAGTGGAGACCCAAAGCCCATCTCTCTGTAGGCAACTGGACATCCTCTTCCTGAAGGATCTTGGGGAGTCAGGATACAGTACAGCAATGAGGAAGCACACAACTCTCCTCTAGTTCTTTAGTGCTTCCCCCACCACCACCACTATCAAAACCTCAATTCTACCTTGCAAATCTGGCTACATGGATACAGACAAGAGCTGGAAACACAGGGAATTCAGGACAGATAAGCATCTCAGGACCAATAATGAGAGTAGCGATGGATACCAGGAGGAAGGGGAAGGTGGGGGGAGAGAAGGGCAGCCGATCACAATGATCTACATATAACCCCCTCCCAGGGGGATGAACAACAGAAAAGTGGGTGAAGGGAGACAGCGGTCAGTGTAAGGCATGAAAAAATAACAATTTATAAATTATCAAGGGTTCATGAGGGAGAAAAGGTGGGGGAGGGAGGAAGAGGGGGGAAGAGAGTAGATACCAAGGGCTGAATTTTGAAAATGATGATGGCAATAAATATACAAATGTGCTTGACACATGTGTGGATGTATGGATTGTGATAAAGTACTGGAGGAACCCCCAATAAAATAACATAAAATAATACAGACTTCTTCATAGTGTTGGAAAGCAGAAAGGCTACTTTGAGGACTAAAGTGTGTCTGACCCAAGCTATGATATTTTCAGTTGCCTCAAATACATGTGAAAGTTGGACATTTTGAATAAGGAAGTCTGAAGAAGAATTGATGGATTTGAATTAGAGTGCTGGCAGAGAAATTTTTTTGAAAGTACCCTGGACCGCTAAAAGGACAAACACATCTGTCTTAGAAGAAGTATGACCTGAGTGCTCATTAAAGGCAAGGATGATGAGAGTTCATCTTATATAATTTGGACATGTCATGAGAGACCAGTCCCTGAAGAAGGACATCATGCTTGGTAAAGTAGAAGGGCAGTGAAAAAGAGGAAGGCTCTCAATGAGATGGGTTGATACAAGAGCTGTAACAAGGGGCAGAAACACAGGAAAAATTGTGAGGATGATGCAGGACCTGGAAGTGGTGCATGTGGTCATTATGGGTTGGCATCTACTCAGTGGCCCCTTTAGCACATCTTGCATGATCGAGTTTACAGTGTTTTCTTTCTGATAGCAAGGCTATTTACATCCCTGGTGTGTTAGGCAGGGTTCTCTAGAGGAATAAAACCAGGACTGTTTTGATTAGATAGATGGATGGGTGGATAGATAGTAGGTTTATGCAGAGAGAAGGAATATGACAGCTAATTAGTCCACACAGGAGTACAGAGGGTTCAGTTCAACTCATATCCTTGGACCAGTTAATATGCTGGAAGTCCTTCAACTCAGATGGCTGCCTGGTCCAAGGTCAAAGGAGGTGACAGCAGAGTCCTCCCTTGGCAAGGCAAGCAGAGTCTTCTCATAGGCAGCGAGCAGCAGGGTGGGCCACCAATAAATAGCCAGAGCTTGGGAACTTAGCAAAGCAGACCTGGATGTGATCCACCAACCTCAAGCTCAAGTGATGTAAGCTCCAGCAGCTTGGGGAAGCAGATCTCAAAGAAGCTTGAGCTCTAGTGACACTCCATGGGTTGGCTGGGCCCACAGGGAGGGTAGAGGCAGGTGGAGGCAGAGAACTAGCTACTGAAGCAGCATGTACCCTCCAGCACACTCGGATCTATAGAGATCAAGAGACCCGGAGGGTGGGCATGCAGAGTCATTTATCTCTTTGGCCTCCAATCCAACTGTGATCTGATTAACCCCACATGCTCCTATTGGCTAGTTTGGCTCAATAAACAGACCTATCACACCTGGACTATGATCAGAGGAGGTTCACTGGAGGCTTGATCCATGTGAGGACCCTGGAGATGGATTTGGGGCTTTCATACTGTCACTCACAGCTCTCTGGATATCAAGTGTTCACAATTTAAGCTCTGGTATTGTTTCCTCCTTCAGGTTTGGAGTTTATGGTTTGCCGTCGTTAGGTCACACAGGCTGGTGTGTTTCTTCCGTGTGGATTTATTTGATGCCTCACTTACATGACTGCTTCTTGTTTTAAGACAAGCCTTTAAGACTACAGATGCAATTTTTTTCTGGAAGTTGTACACTATTTGACTTCACCACACTTTGCTATAACACCCAGATCTTCAGTGATCTCCTTTTGAGGGCTAGTATCCAGTAGTGCCATGTCATAAGAATGAATTCTTCTTAGATTGGGCTTTCATTAGACTTAAGTTCTAGCCCCTAATCCATTTATATATCTATGGTTTACATAGGTCTCTGGTTCACTTTAGAGACATCATCATTTTATGATCCAGGCTATGGGGTATCTCCTACAGGGACTTTAGTCTGTATCCTTGCAAGGTGCAGAACATCCTTCATAAACAGCACCAGGGTATTCTGTGTGGAAAACCCACTAAGCAAATTGGGGTGTATTTCAAACTCACTTGTAACAGATTTAAGGAACTTTACATACAACCTTGGACTTAAAAGGCTGAAATGCCTAGTGTGAGATAAAGCAGATGGTGGTTATCACAAGGTTATGGAACTGGAAGTCATTGGACTTTGGTTCAGATCTCTTGTTTTTTTTTTGTTGTTTTTAGGGCATCACTGCCTTCAGGTGGTGGGAGTAGGAGGCCCATCCTTTGCCCCTGTGGAGCTGGAATTGAACCTCCATCCCAGTGGGCCGCAGTCCCGCGCACAACCACTACACCACCGGGGCTCAGCCCCCAGATCTCTTGTTTTGAGGGTGGTCACTGAAAAGGTTGTTCAGGGATACCATGTATTTACTACATTAATGATCTCCTGGCTTTCTTACAAGGAACCACGACACCTGAGGGTGATGGTTACTCATTGGGCTACTAACTGCACGGTCAGCAGTTTCAAAGCAGCAGCCATGTCACAGGAAAAAGATGGGCTTTTGATTCCTTAAGAGTTAGTCTCGGGCTGAGCCCCAGTGGCTAGTGGTTGTGCGCGGGACTGCGGCCCACTGGGTTGGAGGTTCAAATCCAGCAGCAAAGCTGGGCCTCCTACTCTCACCACCAAAGGGCAAATGATATCCAAAACAAAACAAAACAAAACAAAACAGAGTTAGTCTCAAACACACAGAGGCAGTTCTTCCCTGTCCCATCAGGTTGATATGAGTCAAAATCAACTTGATGGCAGTGAGAATTTTTTTTCTCTATTATGACATTTCTTCATTTGGGAGGCATGGTTCTGCCTTTGTGAATAAGTGTTATTGAAAGTGTTGGCCTATCACTAACCCCCATTGTTTGTGTAATTAGTCCGTGTCCCTTACGACTTCAGTCTGTGCAAGTCGACAATTCATGTTGTGTGGGCTGAAGCTGGCCTGTACTGGCATAATGTCCTTTTCTCAACTATGTTTTAAATCCTATACCATTGGCTAAATTAATGACACTTAGTAGAATTACCTCATGCCCCACGGGTATGCTTTTTAATGTCCTCTATCATAAAAAGATTTAAAATATCAAGTTATTTTGAGTGTTTTAAAAAAAATACATACATTCCAGCTATCCTCTGTACATTTTTTAAGGGCTGCATTTGAACCATCTTTTTAAAACAGGAACATTATGGGCTGAACCTGAACCCTGTCTTATGTGACCAGAAATCACTCTCAACACGTTCAGCTTGATGTGTCCAGTAACTCCTGTCTCCAACCTTAACCAAAAAGATTATGGAAAACTTTGTTAGGTACATTATACAAATAAAATTGCACTGTGTTCTTTTTCTCCCAAGCCAAAAACAAGTGAAAACACTGATAAACATTTCTTGATTACCCTGTTCATTGACTGACTGTGCCATAGCTTATGTGAGTTATCTAGTGGGAGCGCTTATCAGTAGCTTGAAGCAATATAAAAATACCTGGAGTCTTGCTTTCTTTTTATTCTGATTTTTTGGGGTTATTAGAGCCTGTCAGTATATTAGTTTCTGTGGCTTATAGAAATAATCATTCAATATATTACATGCCCTCTCAGAATAAAAAACATACAGGTTTTAAAAAAGCATCAAAGACAGACCCCTAAAGGCCAATCAGTGTGTTTGTTCCTAAGAGAGAGTTGAGTCAACTCTTCTCTATAGGAAGGAATGGATATCGATGTTAGTATTTCTTCAGTCTTAAGAGACAAGAAATAGACAGTAATCTTGCCAAAGATTTAAATTATAAAACAGGATCCTCCCCTCAAAAACAAAGAAAACTTGAAAAGGGTTTCAGATTGGCAGAGACAGTACCTGGAAGACAAACAGGCCTGCATTCATAGCACATTCTTATTTTGCACAACTCCCTCCAGTTTCTTTCTTTGTTTATTTGCATTACATTGAATTTTTTTTCCCTCTCTTCATTTCCGACTTCACCATAATATGACACTCAGCCTTTTTACATTTCCGAAACAAATAGCAGTCTGGAAGAAACTAACCCTAACAAACCCCACCCCACCCTTCCCTGCATCTCTGTGGCATTACTGGAGCACACTTAGCTTCCTGCAATTGGCTCTGGATATTTTACTAGTAGAAATACATTTACCAGTTGGAATTATTTCAGTGAAGAACATCAGAGTGATTTATGAGGAAAGATTAAAGAAGTTATTTATAGCTTGACCAAACAATGACAGGAGAGCTAACATGTATAAGCATTCAAGGGATATAAACACCAAGAAGGGGAAAAACGGTTTAAGAATGATTTTGCAAAAGTCATGGGATGAAAGTCATAGAAAAGAAAGGAACAAAGAGAATGTCAAGAACTGTGAATAAATAAAATGATTTACAAAGCTAAGCACTTGGGGGAGGGAGGCCTAATAATAATGGAGATTTCTACCACTTTTGCTTTTTCTTAACAGGAAATTCTTGAGAATATAAAAAATATTCCAGTTCCGAACAAATGGATAAATAGATTGTGTTTCTCTTAGTCTTTCTCCATATTTTCAGTCTTAAATTAGGTAGAAGATAGGCAAAAGTTGTATAATGAACGAATCTTGTTTTTTAAAGAAAAAGGAACTTTTACACCAGAGTTGCGACATTTTTTTAAAAAAGCTATTCAATTCCCTCTCTCATGTAAACCTACACAGACCCATCCATGATGGACCCTAATGAAAAAATTAATGTTTGTTAATTTATACTTTAGAATCAGCAGCATTTCAGGTCCAGACGCCTTCATGTTCATGGCATCACATTGGAGTTTTATACCTGATGTACTTGAAATACGGAACCCAATAATTCATGGGTATTATGTAAGATGATAATAGTTCATTTGGAAGACGTTAGACCAAATTTTTTATTTTTCATTTCACGAAAACCTTTGTTTGAACATTATTCTTAAAGACTCGTGTCTAGTTTTATGGTGAGTTGTTTTTGTTTGTAATCAATTTCTGTCTGGGTTCCAGAAATGCAAAGTTACCGCACTGAAGGAGGTAGCAGCTGACAAAATTGCTGTCTTTGACCTTCTGATGCAAGTTTAGTAACTAATCTGGAAAATAATGAACTGCAATTAATGAAATCTGTACTCATATTCAAGTGTGTTTCTCAGACAGCACATAAAATAATTGAAAGAACTTCCTGCTCTCTAATTAGTTAGATTGAATTAATTTGGCATAATAGCTTTTTTCATGTATCTAGAAGTTTGTCTTCAGCTAGAGCTATTTATGTGCTTCAAACTTTGGGCCTCCAAATAATCTCTTTGATTAATCTGAAAGCCTAATTTATAGATTAAATGCAGAGTCATATTTCCAATCTATCCTATTTCAGTGTCTGTCCCTTTTCTGTAACCTGAGTTTTGTTTAGGACTCCCTTTCAGTCACTTGGATATTTTTCTCCTACTTAATATTGCTTCCACTGTGTAGAAAGATCAAGCGTACTATCTCCTGTGCATCTCTGAAAGTCATTGAAAGATGCTTCCAAAGTTAGTTAATCTTTTATTACACTGAGTCTTCTATATATAAAATGAGGGCAGTTGGGGTTGAGTCCTGGTGGCGTAGTGGTTAAGTGCGGAACTGCGGCCCATGGGCTTGACGGTTCAAATCCAGCATCAGCTCTCCCGGAGCAAGGCTGGGCCTCCCACTTCCACCAGAGGGCAGTGATGCCAAACATCAATAAAATAAAATGAGGGCAATCAAGCACTACTACTGGCTCTATCCTTTTAAACAGGTTGTTGTTCAGGTAAGTCATACAAGACCTCCCTTCATAAAAGGAAATAGACACGCACCTTAGCTTTCTTCATCTTAACTAAATAAAGTATAAAAGGATGGATGCTTCATTTTCCAGTGTTTA
>PVJH01025946.1:0-30740 GCA_004026705.1 Nesogale talazaci | reverse complement strand
AATGACTTGTATCAAATTCACAGTCAATAGTAGAGACAATACTTGAGACATTCTAACCTCAAATTCCACATTTGAACACTTAGTCCATGCTTAGCATATTATGGCTTTTCTGCTGCCTAGTTCCTTAAGTTATGTTGAGTACATATCTCTGGTGATGCGGTGGTTACACATGGGGCTGATAACCACAGGTCAGCAGTTCAAAACCACCATCTAGATGAAAGCTTTGTACTCCTGGAAAGTGTGATAGTCTCAGAAACTCACCAGGGCAGGCAGTTCTACCCTCTCCTCCAGGGTCACTGTGCATGCGTCATAATGGACTCAAGAGCAGTGAGGTTGGTTGGGGATTGATGCTGAGTGCATTTTGATTTCTTGCAGCTGTATGTCTCTGCTTACCAAGAGGTACAATTAGTCCTATCCTTCTAAATTTGCATTCACAAAGAACTTGGGTCATTGTAGGAATTGTAGATGCCTGGTAAGCAGATCAACGTGGGAATTGTTCAACATAGGAAAGATACACTGCTTTGTATAAAACACCTTCTTCGGGGAAAATCCAAGTGGTTCTTCAATTTGCAATGGCGCATCTTTGGGAAAGATTGCTTTTTTGTTTTAGAGTTAACATTAGAGAGGCCGACAATACATACGTACATACATACATACATACATACATAGGCAGACATAAGTTCCCTTGCCTACCTAAGGGTTCAGAATACACATTTTACAACTCAGAAGAACCATTCTTTCTTTCTTGGTCTGAAAAGTTAATAATGGAGACCCCTTGTAATCACCTCCTGTTCTTGGTTTTGCCATCAAGAGCAATGTGTGTATTGCCCCTCCCCCACATGACAACAGGATAGAATAAGGGGTGTGGAAGAAACAGAAAATGAGAAATTGACAGGAGAAGATAAAATAAAGGGTTGTGGAGAGGGAAGCTTGTGTGATGAAGAGTAATAGAATTATTCATCAGAAACATAAAATATATGCACACAAGAGCACGCCTTCCAATCAGACAGGAATATTTATAGTGTCTATTAGTCTTAACATCTTTTTAAAAGTGCCCTTTATAGCAGAGGCACTCTGGTGGCACAGTGGTTAGTGCTGACCTGCTAACTGAAGGGTTGCCAATTGAACCCATCACTCCTGCACAAGGGAGCCCATGTCAGCTTCCATGAAGGTGCCAGCTTTGGCAAGTCTTTGGGGAAGTTCTGTTTCGTCTTATAG
The DNA here is from genome assembly GCA_004026705.1 of Nesogale talazaci. NCBI lineage: Eukaryota > Metazoa > Chordata > Mammalia > Afrosoricida > Tenrecidae > Nesogale > Nesogale talazaci. The sequence continues at coordinate 29,522 of PVJH01025946.1, read as the reverse complement.
GGTTGCTGTGATTTGCAATGGGCAGCAGCAGGATCTTACCATTACTATCTTACAGCCCCCTTAACTCCCTGTAGTTATGCCAACACGGGTCCACCAATTACACTTAGAGCCTGCACCTCACCCTCAGGTGGTTTTGTTAGGCCAATCCAAGTCGAGGCCCAGGCAGGTATGCAAAGCAGTATCCTCTGCTTAGCCTCTGAGGAAGCGTTGTGGCTAACATGGAATGCATTGCCACATTACAGACAATAGGAGTGTATCCTTGCAATAAGCCTAACTCAGGACATACCATATTATGATTGGCTCCTCTACCTCAACCTTTTCCTATAGTGGACTCCAGGTATCTAATGTTGCTTTAGTTCTTCTAAAGTCAATTCAATGCAACCCCAAGTGTGCAGGGTAGAACTGTTCCGTGGCGTTTCAAAGGTTGTGTCCTTTTGGAAGCAGATTGACAGACCTGTCTTCGGAGATACCTCTGGATAGGTGTAGCTACCAAGTGCTCAAAATTCATTGAGTGACTGCTTCTACTGTCAGTAGATTTATTTTTATACTCTAAAACCAAACTGACTGTCATTGATTCAATACCAACTCATGGTGATCCCCCTCTGCATTTCCGAGACAGTCATTGTTTATTGGACTGGAAAGCAAAGTCTGTCTCTTGAAGAGCAGCTAGTAGTTCCAAACTGCCGGACATGCAAATTTCAGCCCAACGTGGTACCCAAGCATCACCAGGGCTGTTATTTTGCTTATAATGGATGCCCTATACCTTCATTTGAGAACTTGAACCCTTTATTCCCCACCTTCTTGGTTCTTGCTTTTGTCTGGGTCTGCATTAACTAGCAATTAATTAGTAATTTTCTGGCTCCAAACCAAGGAGAATCCTAGCCTAGACAAGTTGACACAAAATACCTATCACGGTGGCCCTATAGTAGAGAGTACAATTACCCCTTCGGGTTTCCGAGGCTGTCATTTTTTAAAAAATAGGTCAAGCCAAAATTACCTCTTCTTCTTCTTTTTAAAATTAATCATTTTAATTGGGGGGGGGGAGGCTCTTAAAGATCTTCCAGCAATCTATAATATTAATCACACTTTTGCATATGTTTTCCCCCTCCCACCCCCAACCTTCCACTGTCATAAATACTTAATCAATTAGGTATTATTATTGTTATTTTGTATCTTATACTATCCATTGTCTTCCTCACCCACATTTCTATTATTTGTCGTCCCCCCGAGGGGGTTATATATCCAAGTTTGTAATCAGTTTTCTTTTTCTCCCCCTTTCCCTCTCTCCTCTTGTTATCACTACTCCCACTATTATTCCTGAGGGGTTTAGCTGTCCTGAATGCCGGTGCTGTGAGCTCTTATCTGTACCATATACATACCCTTGTGTAGCTGTCTTTGTAAGGTAGAAACTAGGTCATGATAGTTTGGGGGGAGGAAGCCGTCCTGGCAACCTAGTTGACTCATCCTTTCCTTGTGGCCCTTCTGTGAGGCAATGTCCAATTGTCTGCAGATGGGCTGTGTTCTCCACTCCGACCCTCCTCGTTCGCATCGATCTAGTTGTTTGTTTCAAATCTTTGGATGCCTAATACCTGGTGCTATGGTCGACACCTATGGTCACACAGGCTGCTGTGCTTCTTCCATGTGGGCTCTGTTGCTTCCTTGCTAGATGTCTGCTTATTTAATTTCAAGCCCGTGAGACCCTAGATGGCTTTTGTTGCCCAGACACCATCAGCTTTCATTACCACAATTGCTTATGCACCTGTTTTGTCTTCAGTAGAGTCTGTGACTTTTTAAGAAAGCAGAAAACTTCATCTTTGTCCTGCAGAGTGGCTGCTGGGTTCAAACTACTGACACTGTGCAGTGCTTAGCTCACAGTGGCTCCTGCTGGAGGTGAGTAAAAGATCATTTGTTAAGTGAGCTTGAAAGCTAACATTAGAAGTATCTATTTAATTACTTGTCCAAACATTGTTATCACCCTACTTACTGTGTAACTGGGCTACTCTCTAAATCGGCGTAATCTTCTTTTCAAGCTGAAAAATCGATTGTTTTCCACACCTTCTGGTGCGTCAAAATAGAAAATAGAAAGCTGTCATTTTAGTTGCTTCATATACTGTTAAAATAACTTGAAATTAGAGTTATATCTTTTTTTAACCATCAAATAGTTCCTGGAAAATGTTTTGTCTACTTTTATCTATGGTGGTTATATTCTTGTTTTATAGGTATTCTTTATATATGCTGTGTGTTTAGATGATAAATTCCTTCTTTCAGATTAAGACTTTTCTCAGAACATACGGTTTTGAGGTTCATTTGCTGAATTCAGCTCTTTCAATTATGGCTCATTTGTTCATTTGAATACATTCTTCTCAACTGCAGGGTTTCAAAGATACTGTCCTAAAATACTTGGGAGCAATATCTAGCAGACATTTCTGTGATGATGGAACAATTCTATATCTGTTATTTTCTACCATGGTGGCCAGAAGCTACCAAGACATTAAGATGTGGATACTGTGTCCCCAAGAGCTGGAAATTTAACTTAGTTTGAATGATGTAAACTACAATACCCAACTGCAGTGTGGATTATTCCAGAGATAGCTTGGCCTACAGTTCAAGTGATACTGTTCTCCATTCACTGGCCTACCTTTGTCCTTCTCTTGTGAGAGCGGACTGTGGGCCCCTTTTTTCCCTATGTGAGTAGTCAATTAGCCTAGAACAGAGGTCCTCCCTCTTGAGCCAGGGGCGACTCTTTTGTACATATGTGCGGTTCTGAAGTAAAACTGAAAACATTTAAAGGATATTATTTAGATAATGATGATTTCATCTGTTCGTAAAAATAGATTTATGATTTTTGAATAATTTTTAAATTTTTGCAAGTGATGGAATTGGCTCTTCCCCCTCAAAAATGTATCAACCTTTAGCCTCTGCATTGACTGTACATACTGGCTTTGAATTATATATGTGCATAAACATACACACATAAGCACATATGCATATATATAAAGTGACCTAACTTTACAAATAATTACATAGTGCAGCAAACTGTCCTCCTGCACTCTCCACTGAACAACTTTTTTGTTTTAGCATTGTCTGTCTTATTCTTTTGCCATTTGATATTTCCGATAAATTTTAGAATCTGGTTGTCAAGTAAAAAAGTTGAAATTTTTTTGTTCTTGCATGTAGATCAATGTATCTGTGTTGCCATTCAGGGAGACTTGGCATTTTTATGAGAATGAGTCTATCAATTCATAAATGTGCTATATCTGCCCATTTAGTGATGCCTTCTTTTAAGTCTTCCATCATTAATAATTTTATCTATAAAGTACTTGATATATTTTGCTACATGTTAAGGTTATTGTATGGTTTGTCTGTTTAAAAGAGTGTACTTTCTATTTTACACTCATTTGAACCGGCTTCAAAATTTCATGGAAAATGGAGTTAAAAGACAATGGGATTTTCCCACAAACTCTTTGACATTTTTCCTTATATAGATGCACTTTATTCAAGTTTACTCATTTTTTTCATCTAGCAAACTATTAAACTCCAATCCCAATATTGTATTTGTGGGCTATTTTTCATATTCTTGCATGTGTGTACAAATAACTTTATTTCTAACTCCCTACACTCAGTTTAAGGAGTTCTCTTGATACAGTGTTAAATGCTTGACTGCTAGCTAAAAGGTTGACTATTCAAACCTCCTTAACAGTTGCATGAGAGAAATAGCTGCCAATCTGCTTTCATAAAGATGGCAACCTAGAACACGATTTGGGACATTTTCCATTAACACAGAAAATCACTGGGGTTGAAAATCAACTCCATTGCATTTGGCCACAACGGCAAGAACACCCAATTTATTTTCCTTGCCCTACTGTTTTGACTAGGAATTCACATTTTTCACAATGTTACCCAGAATTCATCCACTCAGTTGAATGAATCTGCCTAGTCAATAAAACACAGGTAAACGTCTTTCTCATATGCCCTGCTTTCAGCCAAAATTCATTTGGCATCAGAAGTGATATTTACCTTTCCATATTACCTTCTGAGTCCTCTTACAACCATTTTTAAATTATTTTCAGCACAAGTTTGCCTATGTGTGATAATAATTGCATTGTTAGATAATTTTCACATTCTATTGGAATGCTTTTTTTGTTGTTTTTTTTGCGGGGACATCACTACCCTGTGGTGGCATGGGAACTACCCAGCTCTGCTCCTGAGAGCCGCTGCTGGATTTGAACCGCCAAGCCCGCGGGCCACAGTTCCTCACTCTTATGCCACCGGGGCTCAGCCTGGATTGTTTTTTTTTGTAGTGAACACAGATGTAGAGTTCTTCAAAGTGATTTGCTAGTTGTTACTTTCCATGTTTTTTGGCATAGACAAGTAAATGCTTCCAGCATTGTGCCTGTTGAAACATCTGAATTGGCACTCTGTCAATTCCTGGGCCCTTATTTTTCACCAGTGCCTTCAATACAGCTTCAACTTTTCCTTCAATAACATTAGTTCTTACTAATAAACTTCCTTCTGTAATGTGAGACCTCAATCAGTTCTTCTTGGTACAGTGACTCTGGATTCTTCCATCTTCCTTTGATGTGTTCTGTGTTCCATATTTTGCCTCTGTTGCTAGGTCTCTTTGAGCTGGTTCTGTAATCTTGTGTGCAACAAAAGGAAATGCTACCAGTTTCATTCCATTTGCACAATTGCCGCAGCCACTAGAATTCTCCAGTATTCTAAATCAAGAATTGAAATTGTTTCTTGGGTTCTTTTAGGGTAAAAAATTCTGTGTTCCTTCTTTATGCTTGGTTTTCTAACTGTACAACTTTGATAATTTTTTAATAATTATAATATTGTCGCCTTGAACTGCCGTTGAAAGTCTTACATTCAACTCTTTTACTTGATCAGATTTTCTGTTTGCGCTACGTCCTGTGCTTTGAAGACCAGGTTTGCGAATATTTTTTGACATTCACTTGGGTCTTGTTTTACTTTTCAATTTTTTAAATGATCTTTGCTTGCTTTATGTTTCATGTATTTGATATCATCATACAGCCACTCTTGGTCCTTTTCTTTACTGCTCACTGGATCCAATATTCTCTTGAGATGGGCTCTAAATTTAAGTAGGGCAGAGTCAAGGCTGACTTTTGCTGGCATGGACTCATTTTCATTTTCTTTACATTCAACTTGGATAAACATGAGTAACTGATGATCTGTTCTGTAGTGTGTCCCTGGTTTTGTTCTGACAGATAAGTATCACCTTTTCTATTTTCTCTTTCCACTTAGGTAGTTCATCTGGTAAGGAGCACATATAAAGTCATTGCTTATTTTTCTTTAAAGTATAAATTGCAATGAATAAGCCCTGGGGCTTTCAAAACTCATATCATGTCATGGCTACCATCATTTCTATCACCAAGATCACATTTTTCAGCCACTAATCCTTTCTCTTTGTTTCCAACTTTCTCATTCAAATAACCAGAACTTATTAGTGCATGTTGAGTGAGTGTTTGGTGATTTTTGAGCATGCAGAAATTTGTAAACATGTAAATTTCATCATTGGCATTCATACTTGCTGTGGGATTTTGAACAATAGTCACATTAACAGACCTTCTTATAGGCCTGTATATCTCCTATCACTGACATCACTGTTCTTCAGGATAGGTTTTGAAATGTTCTTTTTGGTAATGGATCTGATGCTAATCCTCTTCAATGTATCATTCCCAGCATAGGAAACGTTGGGGATTTCTAATTTAAAATGAATCAGTAATGCCAAGAACATTGATCTTTGTGTATTCCTTTCCTTTTTTATAATTTCTAATATTTTAGATTCATAATTCATAATTCTACACTATGGCTATTCATAGAAACTTTTAGCAGATTCTTCTCATTTTGAGCTGTGCCACTTCACAAATGATGGTCCCGAAAGCTTTGCTCGATATTGTTAATCATGTAAGATCAACTCAACTTTGTGAAAGCAGCTTTTCTTTCATCATATGTATCTGAGAAACAAATCTATGGCCCTCGCCTAGAAATGAATCCACTGGTATTCATGATTCACCAGCCATTTTTTAAAGAAATACATTGTTGGATCTGCTTACTTAGTCAGGAAACTGTGCTATAAGCTGTCCACTCTGGTGACCCTGCTAGTGTTTGATAGAGCAATGGCACCGACTTCCAGCCTCATGGTGCCTGCATGCTTCCACAGTGTAACGAATGCACAGGTGAATGGTTAATGTGCTTGACTTTCCAGTGAAGGGTGAATAAAACAATTTAGATTATTACTTCAGTTTCACAGTCGGGTAGTTTTGTAAATAAAACTCTTCCACCTTCAGAAATGAAGTCAACCTTGCAGTTCCCTATAGTTTTCCTATCACTTGCTTCAAGCTATGCTTTCTACATTGACCCAGAACCCAGGAGAGTTGATGCAAAATCAGTGAATTTAACCAGAAATAATTTTATGTGGCACCCTTTCATAAATTCAGTGAGGGGAAAATACCAATTTATTTTACACTTAAGTAATTAAAAAATTGAAATGGAATCTTTCAAGAGTACACAAAATTTGTTGGGCCATTAGATTTCAAAGAGAGTAAGATTAATCATGGGGGCTTTCTCTGTGTAAGACCTTTATCGTCACTCAATTTCCATTCTCTATTTACATTGGACAGTTTTCCCACCTACCTATGCCTCCTTCACAGTGTGGTCTTTTAATGTCCCACTCATGATCAAATGTCAGGTTTTGTCTTTTCTTGGTAATGTTTTTCAATGACACATGTCTTCAGTCCTTTGACTTGCCCCTTCTCAGCTGCTGTTTTCCAGGTGTACAGCTCATGCCTTGATTGCTCTCTTTAGCTGCAGTTCCACATGGCAACTGCCTACACAATATACTAGCAACTATAGACCCCAGCTTCGTAGGCTTATTCACGTCTACTCAGTCTTCCCACATGGAGACGCTGGTGGTGCTCCTGACACTTCTTATCCTGACACTTAAAATTTCAGCCTGCCCTTAAGACTGTTGACGTAAGAGTAGTTGCCTCCTGAAACTGTTCCCCTCCTGTTGCCAGTCATGATGTTGAGATCTCTAATACTTGCCACCTACAACTGCTACACATCCGCTTTTCTTTCGTGCTTACCCACTTCGCAAGCTAATTGTACTAGATGACAAGTCAAATCATGTCCATTCCACAATTAAAAATTTGTGTCATCACCATTTACTTAGAGTTAAGCACTGTGATACATTTTCATTCTCAATTGCTACCCCCTCGGATCATACATTCAATGCTGCAGGGCCCACCGTATGCCAGACCCCATCAAGAATTAATGCCATTGAATCTGTTGCTCTTTATATATAAAGGAGCTATGAATTCTTTTCTAGTTCCTTGTATCTTTTTAAAAAATCATTTTAATGGGGGCTCATACAACTCTTATCACAATCCATCCATCCATCCATTCATTGTACGTCAGGCACATTTGTACATTTGTTTTGCCCTCATCATTCTCAAAACATTTGTTCCTGCTTAAACCCTTGGTATCGGCTCCTCATTTTCCCCCTCCCTCCATGCTCCCCCATCCCTCATGAACCATTGATAATGTTTAAATTTTTATTATTTTGTCAAGTCTTAAACTGTCTGATGTCTCCTGTCACCCATTTCTCTGTTGTCTGATTCCAGAGAGGAGGTTATATGTGGATACTTATACTCGATTCCCCTTTTATTTATTTATTTAAATATAGATTTTATTGAGGGCTCTTACAACATTGAATACATTGTTCATATTAAGCATACTTGTGCACATGTTGCCACATTAATCTACATTTTCTACTTAAACCCCTCCAGCATAAGCTCCTCTTTCCCTCTTTCCTCTAGTTATTTATTTTTTTAAATTTCAACTCCCCATATTTCTCCTACTCCCTGTCCTCCCCGATGAACTTCCAATAATTTACAAATTGTTATTGCTTCTTCATATCATATAATGTCCAATGTGTCACTTCACTCACCCACCTCCCCATTGTCCGCACTCCAGAGAGGTCACATGTAGATCCCAAAAATTTGTTCCCCCTTTCTACTCCACCATTCCTCCACTCTCCCAGTCTCACCACTCCCCACTGGTCTCAAGGGACTATCTATTCTAAATTCCTACATTTCTGACTCCAATGAACATCCCCTGGCCTAGCCGAATCTGTCTGGCAGAATTGGGGTAATGATAGTCAGTGGGAGGAAGCATTTGAGAACCAGAGGAAAGTTGCACATTTCATTGTTACTACACTGTACCTAGACAGCTCATCTCCTCGCTGCAACCCCTCTGTAAGAGGATGTCGCTTCACTTATTGATGGGCTTTGGGTCCCCAATCTGAACTTCCTCTCATTTATAATGATATAATTTTTAGGTCTTGATGCTTGATACCGGATCCCTTTGTCATCCTTTTACCCCCACCTTCCCTCCAACCTCCCCGTATCTCCACTCTCACCACTGGTCGTGATGGGATTATCTGTCCTGGATTCCCTATTTTTCTTGTTCCTAGCTGTATCAGCGTACATCTTTTGGTTTAGTCAGATTTTTAAGGTAGAATTGGGATCATGATAGTGGTGGAGGGGAGTGAGGGGTGGAAGCATTTAAGAGCTAGAGGTAAGTTTATAGTTCATCATTGCTACACTGCGCCCTGACTATTACCTACAGATGGGCTTTGGGTGCACAATCTTTACTCCCCCTCATTTTCAATGACATAATTTTCAGTTCACTGGTGTATGATACCTGGTCCCTTTAAGACTTCATGGTCTCACAAGCTGGTGTGCTTCTTCCGTGTGGGCTTTGTTGCTTTTAAGCTAGATGACCACTTGTTTACTTTCAAGCCTTTAAGACCCCAGATGCTACATCTTTTGAAAACTGGGCACCATCAACTTTCTTCACCACTTTTGCTTATGCACACATTTGGGTTCAGTGATTGTGACAGGAAGGTGAGCATCATGGAGTGCCAATTTAATAGAACAAAGTGTTCTTGCAAAGTGTTCATTCATTGAGGAAGTACTTGAGTGGAGGCCCAATATCCATCTGCTGCCTGCATACTAAACCTATAAATATATGCATGTAGATCTATTTCCCCATCATCATATATAAATATATTTACCTCTGTATGTGCCTGTATTTAGACCTCTATAAATGCCCTTTGCCTCCTATTTCTTTCTTCTATTTCCTGTTACTTTCCTCTTGTCCAATTTCATGCTTGGCCTCATGTGGGTTTCAGTAATTTCTCTTGGTTACATTGCCCTTGATCAATCTCTACCTGGCCTCTCACATCTGCCTTGCTAGTGATTTTGAATCACTTGTTGTTCCCTTATCCCTGGGTTGGTCAACACCACCTCCTTTCCCCTACCTCCCTCTCTCCCATGTACCCCGGGAGACATTGGTCCCAAAATTTTCTCCTCCAGACTATTCATCCAGGCACAGGAAGATAAAGCAACAAAAGAAAAAACGGCGACAAAAAAACACACCAATGTCCAGAAAAAATATATAAATAAGTAAAAAATAATAAAGTAAAAGCTGTAAATAGTTCAAGGCCTATTTGTTGACCTGTAGGATTGTCCTCCAGTGGAGTCTGATGGGGTGCCATGACATGACTTCAAAGTCTATCCTTGGCACTCCCTTGGGACCTCCATGCTCTGCTCCCCCCCTACTCTGCTACATGCCCTTAGTTTTGCCTTGGTGTGGTGGGGTCAGACCATATGCAGTCCTGACCCTGTGTCTCCAGTGTTGTCTCCTGTCGGGCCATGAGCAATGAGGAACTTCGCATCTCATAGAGGGGCTGTCCATATAGTCCTCTGTGCATTGACTGTTTGAACTGGTGTGGTGAGTCAGAATGTGCTCCACTCTCTCTCCCTTCTCCTTTATTTTCTCCCGTGTACTCTGATCAGACATGTCCCTTTCCCCAAGCTGCAGCTTCAGAGCTGTCCTCTAAATGACTCCTTGTATTTCAAGGCGTGGTGTCATACAGGAAGAATTTATTTATTTCATAGGATTTTAATCTAACCCATGATACTTTTTACCATGTTTGATTGTAATTATATACATGTCTATCTCATTATTTTATATAGTGGGGGGAAACTGCATCACGTTTTAAAATTTTTTTATCTAGAATATTCTTTGGTATTCTTAGTTAGTAGCATTGAATTGGTTTCCAACTCATGCTTATTCCTGTAGTGCAGACGGAAATGTTTCTTGGTCTTTCATCATTAATATGAGTCAGATTTTTGTGCTTCATAGGATTTTCACTGGCTTATTTTTCTAAATAGAGTACCAAGCAAGTCATTATAGTTTAGCCTAGAAAATTCGCCAAAACCTAGCATCTTCGCTATGTAGCCTTCCTTGACAGATAGAGTGGTGTGGCTAAATGTCATATTCATTGGCAATGAATCAAACATAAGTCTCTCGCAGTGAAGATAAGAATTGGACCACCAGTACCCAACACCAGTACCCTTTAGCACCTAACACATATGGGGGGGGGGTGTCCTTAGTTATTGACTGACTAAATAAATGGGTCAATTAATTAATGCCCATAGGCTTTAGAACTAAATTTCCTCAGCCTTAGGAAAGAACGAAACTATCTTAAAAGTGCATTAGATTTTCAAATTTCTTTTCTTTCATTTAATTTATTTTGACATCAAAATTCATTATTTTTTTTCATAAGTCTGTCTGTTTCCACTCCTGCCATATAAACTGTATTTGGGACAATAAGACATATTTCCTCACATAAATTGTAAATCAATTTTCTTCCTTCTCTATCTGCCTATTAGAATATGCTCTTACTACATAAGCTCAAATGTTGCATTATGATCAGTGCACATAGTCCCCATTAAAACATGAACATTCTTTAATCATAATTAATAAACTAGAAGGAAATAGTTTATTTATTTATTATTTAATCATTTTATTGGTGGCTCATACATCGCTTTTCATCATACATAGTTCAATACATAGTTACATATACTGTGCCAAGCACCCCCACTTGTCTGCCCTCGTCAACATTCTCCCAATATCTCCCAACACTTAGGCCCTTATATGAGCCCCCCTTCCTTCCCCCTCCAACCTTTCCCCCCCCCCAGTTCTCATTACACTGTAATCATTATTGTTTTGTCATATCTTACACTTCCCGACATCTCCCCCTGCCCACTCCTCCCTATGTCCGTCCTCCAGATAGGAGACAGTCTGCAGAGCCCCATAGTTTTTATAAACAAATTTTAAATGAAAGTGATTGACTGTATTTATAAGTTTTTGGTTTGAATTTTTTTCTTCTGGTGGCATCACTGCCCTGGTAGGAGTAGCAAAGTCCAGCCTTGCTTTTGGAGAGCTGCTGCTGGATTTGAACTGTCAACCCTGTGGGCTGCAGTCCCACAAACTAGCACTCAGCCACTAGGGCTCAGCCTGGTTTGAATATTTTTACAGAAACTTTTTAAAAAATCATTTTATTGGGGGCTCATACAACTCCTGTCACAATCAATACATACATCAATTGCATGCAGGTCACATTTGCACATTTGTTACCATCATCATCTTTCTCGAAACATCCTCCTTCTCTTTTGGCTCCCAGTACAGAAACGTTTAAGACTGTATGGCTATTCATAGTTTCCTAAGTTTGAACATTCAATGTTATTTTCCAAATAGGCTATGTCTTTTTCTGTTTTCAGACATTGATCTCTCAATTTGATATGTTTTCATTTACATCATATACTCACTGAAATGTATCCTATCCCTTAACATCAGCTGAAATTCTACTGCTCTCGATGATGCTGGCCTCGTCCGATGTGGTTTGCTGGAAAGAGCCTGTTTACCCTTTTGAATTTTTTATCAGACTTACTGATTGAATTTTTATTGATTACTCAAAGGCATTTGTCTGTGTGGAGCATAATAAATTATGGATAACACTTCTCTTTGTGGATGTCATTTCTAAGATTGGGAATTCTAGAATATTGAAATATGCGTGTGCATATTTTTACATAGACCACAAGGTAGTGGTTTGAACCGGACAAGGGGTTGCGACTCAGGAAAAGTGTGTACCTTTTTCACTCTACTTTATTAATCTGTATGCTGAGAAAATCACCTGAGAAGTTGAACTCTATAAAAAAGGACATGGTATCTGGACAGAGGACTCATTGACAACCTATGATAGAGAGAGGGCACAACCCTCTTTGCTGCCTTTAAGTGTTAAGAACGGCAGCTTTCAATGACAATTCACTGTAAAGAAGCGGACATCCTCCTCACCAGACCGGTGGGTAGATAGCATCGCGATAAGCAGAAACAGAAGATGCTGAGGTCTCCCTGGTGTTTGGAGCCACTGTCACTGCTGGTGCAGACAGCAACCAAGAGATCAAATGACACAGCCTCGGGCAAATGTGGCGCCAAAGACCCCTTGGAAGTGCGACAGAGCAGAGAGGTCGCTTGGCGAAGGAAGGTACGTCTGACCCATATCATGATATTTTCTATCATTCATACATATATGAAGGCTGGACAGTGATGAAAGACTAGCAAAGAAGAATCAATCTATTGGAATTATGAAAACTGTGGATAATATTGAACATAGCCACAGACTGCCAGAACAAAAGTGAAGCTGTTGGAAACGGTAAAGCCAGAATGTTCCTTAGCCGTGAGAATGACGCGCCTTCATCTCATGTACTCTGTTATCAGAAATGACCAGCCATGTGTGGATCACAGAGGAAGACATAAAGGGTCACTGAAAGAGAGGAAGGCCTCCAATGAGAGGGGTTGGCACAGTGGCTTGTGACAGTTGGCTCAAACTTCTGAATGATTGTGAGGAGGGCACGGTACTGGGCTGTTCCCTTTTGTTTTACAAAGGGTCACCAAGTTAGAAAGGACTTGATTACACCAATGGGAATAACAATGGAACCACATGCTGTTTAGTCTATCCCTGCTCACAGCCCCTTTGAGTCCAGAGTCAGGCACTGCAGGGCTTCCAAAGCTCCAGGTCTTTATGGAAACAGAGACTCACACCTTTCTTCTGCTGAGTAGCTGGCAGACTTGTCTGTTATCTTCAACTAGCAGACACTTAATCGTTGTACCACCAGGGTTTCTTAAAGCAACCACAGCATATTGAAGCATGCCTTTTAAACCCACTGTGTATTCTCTCCCTTTTAAATATTTGCAGAAAGACGACACACTTGTCTATTTATCCTATGTCGTTGGCACCAGTGGTTGCAACAGTCGCAGTGTTCGTGGGACTGTCTGTAGGGTCTACATGTCTTAGCCGGCACGAGGGCACCTAAAAAGAAAGCAGAACAATATTAGGTACCAAACAACCACATGCAAAGTGGACTCAAATCCGTGCTTTTTTGCGTTTGATCAAAGGAGTGAGAGTTGGATTAGCCCCGTGGGAATTATTTGTGCCCAGAGTTTCCCTCCCTATTTTGCATACACCACTGAAAACCGGCTGGTGTCTTGTCTCTGCTCCATTGTGGTGTGTTTCCTTGATGTGGTGCACTTCTTGCCTGAGAGAAACTTAAAGTGCCTCCTCTAACCCACCTTAAGCATTGCCATATTAGCAAGTTGTACATATTGGTTGTCTAGTGGAAGGGCTAGTCTCTCCCTTTCGAAAGAAGAAGCTACTGGAAATCTTGTACACAGCACAGTGGACCCCTTGTGAAATATGAACACATTTTATGGCCTATCATAGGTTGCAGTATATTCCAGGAAATTTTGGAGTTAGTGGTGGTATGACACGGTTGAAATCATGAGGTCATTTGCTGCACCAGACCATTTATTTTAGAAGTAGAGACCATGTGTTACTGGTATGGAAATTGGCAACTGGCTAAACCTCTTTGAGGCTGTTTCCTGGCCTCCAAGAAATGGGTAGTGAAACCTCTCAGGGTTGTTGCAAATATTGTGTGAAGCTCAGACGGAAGCTCCTTGATGGATAGGCCTTGCAGAAAAACCAGTCAGCTCCTTTCTCCCAAAAGCTGTGCACCAAAGAATTAAAACAATTCTTTCTTAGCCCAAGGTCAAATAGCCCAATGCAAAGCCAAGCCTAATCTAGTAGTTTCATGACCTCAATTTTTGAACTTTAGAATGTCCGTGTAATATATTTAATTTTCAACAGGTTTTAGCAACAACTGTCTTCATAATCAACTTGTAGTATTAGAATTGAAACTGTCCAAATGCTGGTCCAATTGTACCTGTATCCTTATAGCAAGATTCAGTGATTCAAATTAGGGCTTTCTTGATGTCTGGAGGGGATGGGGAGTGTGTGTGGGATAAGCTTTAAGCTTCCATTTTTAAGCCACTTATTTAGGACGATAAAATATATTTCTGTTTCGCCTCCATGGGAAACATGCTTGCATGTGTATTGTTTTGTGATGTGAACAGTGATAAATCATCCGCTGGAGGAGAATACTGAGAGAACCATGGATTGCTAGAAGGGTAAACCCATGTGTGTGGTAAGAAGGAAGGCCAGAGTTCTCTTTAGCGGCAAGGCTGGCAAGACTTCACCATATACGCTTTGGTGGTGTTGTCAGGAGAAATCAGTCCTTGGAGAAGGACATCATATTTGGAGGGGCAGCAAGAACGAGGAAATCCCTGGACAAGATGGAGCGACACCGTGGTTTTGCCTGTGGGCTCAGGCAGGGGGACACTCGTGAGGATGGCACAGGTGTGTCACTCCGCTGTGCGTGGGGTCGCTGTGGGTCGAAGCCAACTCAATGGCACCTTGCAACAGCAGCCACTTAAGCAGTCTTCATTTATTTTTGATTATGATAACGATTTAGAAATGCTTCACAAGAATTTTAAGGCAGAGGGTAAGCTAGAGTAGAGATTGATGGAATTGTGGTTTCAAGCAGCCTCAAGTAACTGAAGCGTTTGACATGCTATGAACTGAATTTTTTTACATGCCAGAAGGTTATTTTTTTAGCTTTACTAATCCCTAGATTTATTTTCTTGAATTTGAGCTTATCACTCAGGTAAAGACAGAAATTCTTCTACTGCTCGAGCAGGTCTTTGACAAGGAAAGAGATTCCATCCGGTGCCTTTGTTTGTAGCAAAATAGCAAGTCAGTTACCTACTGAAGACAAACCTCAAGCATTCTGGAACATCGAACTAGAAATGGCTGGAGATACCTGCTCCAATAAAATGAATATTGGTCTCAAAGCCTGGTCATTCAAAGCTATATTTAGGTATTGGCGATGGGGATTGCTGTGGTTCATGTTGTCTGTTATGTAAACGCCTCTGACGTTGGTTGGTACATTTGAAACATTTACTGAGTGCTTATATTTTCAAACTGCTGTTCCATGGAGAACTGGGGGAGAGAATACATCTAAAGAACTTAGAACACATTCCTAAGGAGTTTAAGTGCACCCATGTGAGAGAGAAACAGACAGACAGACAGAGATAAATTAGGGGTGTGTGTGTGTGTGTGTGTGTGTGTGTGTGTGTGTGTGAGAGAGAGAGAGAGAGAGAGAGAGAGATTAGGTTCCCGGGAAAGATTTAGATAAGCACGTACATTCTGGATATGAGGCAGGCAGAAGACAAAGAACACAAGATACACAAAGCAGAGAAGAGAGAGTTTATATTCTGAGGAGACTATCGATTAGAAGATGCTTCTGCATCTGGACCTGAGGTCAGGATGTCTGTAAGTGGTTTGAGGGGAAGACACACTAACTGGGGGCAGACCTGTGCTTAAGTTCAAAAACCAATTTAGCTTTGTGTTAGCATGTGTGAGTGAAAAAAAAAAGCCAGTCAAACCTTCACTGTGTGTATCTGGCCCTGTTTAAAGGTGTTCTGGTGGGGCAGATGTGAAGTGCTTGGTTGTTCACCCAACATGTGCTGGTTCAAATAAACCCGGAAGGGGACAGGCCTGGGGAGTATCCTGAGAGCAGTTCCACTCTGTCACGTGGCATTGCTCAAGTGGAAAATAGACCAGCTAGCCCACAACAAAGGCATATTTTAAAACATTGTTCAAAATTTGTAACTTTCAGAAGAATGACAATAAGGGGTGAGGGTCAGAAGGTATCAATCTTTAAGGAAAACATCTAGGTTCTTCAGTCTGAGCACTTCGAATATTTTGGGAATGACAGTGTTATTTAAGTAACAGCAAGAGTGTTTAATCCAAAAAATTCTAAGAACCTCACATTTACCTCGTAACTTGGTTAATAAACTCTTAGTATCAAAGTTGCAGTATAGTGATAACTCACTTCTGCTTGTGATGATTGGCATATTTGTTTGTATGGTTTCACTTACGTATACACACTCACACACAAAATAAGCCCCTAGCCCCTAACCTCTAGCCACTCCGAAGGGCAGGCAGAACTGGTGCCCAAGACTGGCCCTCTTCCTTGGAGTCAGCGCTTCCCTTTGCAGCTCACCTGGTGACGTTCACACTGCCGGAGTTGGGGTGAGCAGTAGTCCAGTGTGTAGCCTACAAACTCACCACCATGGAGTCCATTCTGAGCCACAGCCACCCCACAGGACAGGGTGCATCTGCCCTGTGGGATGCTGACCCTGTCACCCTTTAGGAGAGAAGAAACGCTCATCTTTCTCTCAGTGACATTCCTAGGGTTCCCTTGTCTTTTTACTGAGCGATGATTCATATTAGTGTTCTCATTTTCACTGAGACTTAGATTCAAGAACTCACCTACCGGTACATATGTGATGGGGATCCTTCTTGAGCCTGTGTCCCTCCTTGTAGGTACAAAGTAAGTGCCAAATCCATTCTGGTACTTTTAAAGAAGTACAAAGGTTGAGAAGCTGCATACTGTCCTTACCCAAACCACTGCTGTAGAGTTGATTCCACTCGTAGCAACCCTGTACAGGGTTTTCCAGTTTGTAAAGACGAGCTGCCAGCCTCAGCTTCCTCCCACAGAGCAGCTGGTGTGCTTGAACTGCTGACATTGCAGCTGGCAGCCAGACACCTACTTGTTATGACAGCAGCACATATACTGTACCTAGAAATTCTTAACCTCCTGAAATGCCCTTGTTCTAAGCTTTTGTATTTATTATTATCTACCACAATAAAGATTTAACTTTATTTCTATAAGTATTCATGTTTTTAGTATATTTTATGATGCTTATTATAATCAGCTCACCAATATCGATTAACTAGCAATTTTATTAAGCAATTTTATAGACCCTTTACTAAGTATGTTAGAATACTAAGCTAGAGTATGTTAGAATATAGTAGGGTATGTTAAACACGAGTTTTATTCACTGCATGTTTTCATTTCTTTATTCACAATTAGGAGCTGATTAACCAGTGGGATAGTGGGGGACTGGACAGTAATTTCTTTTTTCCTTTCCTGCAGGGACACACCTAGACTTAAGTAACACTGAGGAGAGGGTGATATTAAGCTAAAATTTGTTTCATGCCTGTTGTGGTGTCCACGTTTTAGTGTAGCAGATGGACTTAGGTGAATTGAACCACTGCTGCAGTACTCTCCTTCAGCTAGTGTTCGTGCAAATTGTATAATGCACCAGTGTTCTTTTTTGTAAGGTCTGAGGCTAGAATACTCTCTCACCATTATTTATTATTGTCATGGAGCCATTAGCTTTCGCCATTAGAAGCTATACTTATACTAAAGGCGTTTCAGCTGGATGTATGTACTCCAAATTCTCATTACATGCTGCTGACCTATCCCTATAAATCTCAGCTCGGAGTTATCAGCTTTCACTTGTTGGTCCTAATTGGAAAGTTCTCAGCAATATCCAGGTACAAAATGTACTATCAGAGCTTGAATTCCTGCCCCTTATTAACATTGCCTGGGTGACTTATTTTCTCAATTCTCTTTCCATTGGAAAGCTGGCTGAAACAAATTCCTCAGTTTTATGGACAAAGTGGGCTTATGATAGAATACATTGCAAATCATGCAATGCAATAAATGGGAGCTCAATCTGATATTTGTGTAGCTAGAGAACATTAAAATGTCCCCTTCTCTACTAATTAATGGCTCACACAGTTTCTTCAGTTCATAATCTGGAAGGAAATGCATGAGAATTTCAGCTGTTTGGTACTCATTTCACAGTATGAAAATCCATGAGGTAGGAACCCAATAGCAGATAATATAAAAAGTTGTAAGGGGTTTCCTAAATTTCCTACAATTTACCTATCAAGAGGAGTATTGTTGGCTGCCATCTGAAAGGTTGAAACCCCAGCCGCCCTGCTGAATTCACTCCCAGGAAGATGCCAGCCTAGGCAGTGCGGCCAGCTTCATTCTGCCCTATACTATAGCATTCCCTGGAGTTGAAATGGACGTTAGAAGGCACAATGACAACCCATGCCTCAGACGGATTTTGTTAATGCTGAGACCCTTTGTGCAGCCCAGAGGTGACAGAGGGATTGTTTCTGACTTGCCTTCCCTGGTCGTGGAAAACTAATGACCTCAGTGAATATTTTGGATTCTTCATGAAGACCCACGTCAGTGGATTTCTTTATGGTCTCTCACCATATTTCCCTTGAGCGGTGACACAGTAGTGAAGAGACTCTTAAAACCTGAAGTATCCTTGTTTTTATATAAGTTATTTATCTATTAATGTCTACTAGAAACAAGTATTACTCAGATTCATCTTGAATGCATATATAGAAGTATTTGTAGTTTCAGTATATCTTAAGATATTTAAGGTCATTTCACCAATCTCAATAAAACAGCAATTTCTTTAGAACAGTTGTCTATATAAAACCCGTTTCTTATTCACCTTATGTTTTTGTTGGTATATTTTTAATGAAAAACTGATCAATCAGCCTTCTTTTTTAAAATGTAGATTATATTGCGAGCTCTTACAGCTCTCATAACATTTGATACATCATTCATATTAAGCACACTTGTACACATGTTGCCACATTCATTTCCAAACGTTTTCTACTTGAGCCTTCAGTCTTCTTATGAATGGATTAATCAATTTTGAGTTTTCATGCATAGAACTCTGAGTGTAAAATAATAAAAATGGTGTTGGTTGCAAAGATTTAATTACATGGATTTAAACATGGCTACAGGTATGCTTTGTATGCTAGTCTCTTATGACAGGATCTGACTGATGGGGAGGAGGAGTTGGCTTGGAAGGGAACAAGGAGCTGGGCCTGCCATTGTGTTTGCAGGCCACTCACTTGAGCCTGGGCTCCCACATCTGCTGTGACTTGGCCGCAGCTCCCATCCATGGCAGTCTGGACACCTACGCCCAGCGCTGAGGACCATACAAAACTAGTCCAGTGACTGGGAGGAGACGCTGTGTGTGGCTACTCTACTCTCTTCCATCCCTCAGAGTTTCTATTTCCAACCAGGTTTCCTGTCTGCTCGGAGAGCATCATGTTCTCAGAGGCAGCCAAGTTGCAGATGCCAGTTTGCAAACCCCAAGAAGAACTGGAGTAGCTTGTGTGGGGGTTACTTTGCTATAACCTGATCCACTGCCATCTAGTTGATGATGACTTATAATGACCTTATAGGGTTTTGGATACTTAGAAATATACATACTATAAATTATAAATGCTATGTAATATGATATGGTAATATATATGATATATGCTGTCTGTAATAATACATATATGTAGCTATCCAAATCACATACCATCTTATTTCACAGACTGTACTGTAGATGTATATGTAACTTATACTTGTAGTTTTTTGTCAAGAAGAAATTATACTCCCCCATTTCCAGAATGTGTATTACAAAACAAAGAGGAAACCCTTAACTTAGAAGTACATTATTATTAAAAATTGTGTCATCCACATTTTTCTAAATGTGAGAAAACATTATTTCAGGCTTTTCTGATTAAACTATCTATTGTACATCCTGACATTATGTTTTGCTTACCGTTAGTGGCAAAAATGTGTCCAAAGCAAGCATTTACTGGTGGTTGTAGTATTTGTAAAATTATTGGAGAATTGCACAAATTCAGCTAGAGGGACAATATGTTGTAAATGCTTGTCATTTAATTGTATGAACTCAAGGGTAGAGAGTCCACCTTTATACCAGCTTCATGAAGCTACACACACCCTGTTATGGTTTCAATGTTAATGTTTGAGCACATGGATGTGATATGTTCTTTTTTATATGCATCCCGATGCCTCCAACATAGTGTTCTTTAGATGTAGTCTATTGGAATATAATTCTTGATTTGTATAAGTGGGAAACAATTATTCATAAACTCAATATGATTATATGCAATTCATGTACTTCTGTCCTCATTTCTTCTTACAGAGAAAAAACACTAATAGTTAAGAATAATGAGGTGCAACCTCTTGAGTATTAAAAATTAAAAAATAAAAATCTATTACCTAGCCACACTATTTGTTTGTAAATCTAATGTCCTCCTCTGGTTTAGAAGAAAAACTTGCTTTAAGCTCAGCTTGCCTTTATAAAAGACACTTTCTTGTGCATTGAGAGAGAAGAAATTTGCATGAATTTAGGATCCCACAAAATGTTCATCTGTAGTATCCTGCATTCACCTCAAGGTTCGGAGAACACAAGTAGAATGATATGGGGACTAGGCTTCCTCTACCTCCCACAGAGTCTTTTGTATATAATAGTAATCTATTACCATTGCGTCAGTTCTGACATATAGCAAGCCTTTAGATCAGAGGGGAATTCCCTGATAGGGTGATGACACGTAACTGGGCCCTGTTGTGCATAGGGTCACTATGGGCCAGAACCAACTTGATGGCCCCTAACCAAAACCAAAACCAAAACCTGTTTTTGGGGGAGCACCATCACATGTTTCTCTAACAGATCTGCTTGTGGGTTTGAATTTAAATGACCAGTGTTTAACCTCTAGACCAGCAGGACTCCTGATTATTTTATTATCAGTAGGATCTGATATTTTATATGTAGTCATCTCTTTTTCTCTAAGTACCCTCACTGCTCCTTTCACCAGTGTCTTCCTCTGTATTCTCTCTTTCTCTTGTATTTTAGTATTCACTTATGGTGTGCCTATGAGTTAGAATCTATTCCACTATAGCAGGTTTTTCATATAAATAGAAATGTATTCTGTTGCTATCATTACTGGCCTTTTTTTCTAAGTTCTCATTACTTGCTAATCATGTGCTGCTCATTTTACACAAAGCACAATTGTAGAAAGAAAGAAATTTTAGGAAATACTTGCTTTTAACAGTAGTAAATTGTCTTTTGTGTTCCAGTTGCTTAATCTCTATTTGCTATTGTGAAAGGAGGAACAAAGCTTATTTGTCAAGAAAGTGTATAGTTGTTTGCAAGTACTATTTCAATTTATTCTCTCAGCCACCTCTGAAGTATTCTTGTTTGGGAAAGGAAAACACTCCAGAGTGGTTACGCTATATTTTTCAAATTTAAAAAGCTCCTGATTCACATAGAGCCAGGAGTCAAAGACAGACCTATCTCGTTCTTATCATCTTATTTAAAGTGATCATATTTTAAGTTGAACACCATTGACTGGGGATGGGGAGGGGGTTCTTGATTAAAAATTTGGTCTACATGGAGCAACAAAAATTTTCATAGACCGCAAAAATAGTATTGCAATATGTTTATTTTAATTTTAAAATGCCACAGGACGTTGCTAAATTGTTAAAAAGTGGGACATCTGGTTACCTTATCTTTTTGTTTTGTTGTTTGTTTTTTTTTGGCATCACTGCCTCAGGTGGTCGCGGGAGCTACCCAGTGCTGCTCCTGAGAGCCGCAACTGGATTTGAATCACCAAACCCGTGGGCTGCAGTTCTGCACTCAACCACTTACGCCACCGGGGCTTAGCCCCTACCTTATCTTATATACAAGTGATTTTTAGATCCCTGAGTATTTAAACATTGCTAAGTATTTTCTCATGGACATCATGTACATAAATACTACAATTATCTTCCATGTCAATCTTTCGAAAAATACTTCCATTTGTGTTAAAACAATGGCCTAGAATCTTGGATAACTCTCTTTGCCCATAGTTAACTTAGGAAAGAGTACTTAGTACTTAACACTCAATATAGGTGTCCTACTTGTTTTGATGAGTTATTGCATATTTCTGTGCCTTTTCTGTTGTTGGTGACATTTGAATTGCTTTGTAACTTCACTTTTGGACCTGATTTGAACAAGAGTTATTGTTTGTAGTCGTCAATAGACTTCGACTTCTGCAAAGGAACCTGTGTAATTCTGTGCCGCCTTTAAGATCCTCAGATTAGTCGAGTCCTGTGTTTGCAGTCATAGTGCAATCTGTCTCATTGGAGGTTTCTCTTATTTTCTTAGGCCTTCCACTTTTTCAAACATGACGACTCCTTTTATCCCTCTTGATGATGTATAGAAAGTATGCAAGTAACCTTTTTCTAATAGCTGGTGAGCCTCACCAGTTTTTATCTGCCATAGGAAACAATCAACTCAGTGATGCAAACTTTATAATCTTTTTTTGTAATTCTTTGTTCTAGAATTTTAAGAAATATATCATTCTCTCATTCGACCTGTAATGAAAGGCCCGATGGTTCCTGGAGGGCACAGGAGAGGGGAGGAGAAGGGGGCATGGACAGGCTTGTGGATGGGGGGAGCAACAAGTGGTCTGGAATCAATGGAAAGGAGGAAAGTGGTCTGGAATCAAGTGGGAGGCCTGGTAGGGATTAAACAAGGATAATGAATCTGTGAGGAAGCTCTGAAATGCCAATGAAGGTGGAGCATAGTGGTGGGACAGGAGGGAGATGGAAGGACATAGAGGAAATAGAGGAAAGAGCTACAAGGCAAAGGGCACTTGCAGAGGTCTAAACATATGCATGTCCCTACATAAGTACAATTATCTGTTATAAGGAGGGAATAAATTTAAGAACATATCTATAGGTCAAATACTAGGGTAGCAAGTGGACCTTGGGTCCTCAACTAGGTGCTCCCTCAATGCTTATAGAGTGCTCATAGAACACTTTGTTCTATGAATCTTGTATTCCACGAGGCTCACTGGCCCAACACAATCACTGAAGTAAAATGGGTGCATAAGCAAATGTGGTGAATAAAGCTGATGGTGACCAGCTAACAAAGGATATATCATCTGGAGTCTTAAAAGCATGAAGATAAACAATAGATCATTTACCTGAGAAGAGACCACATCCAAACATAAGAAGCACAACAACCAGCGTGGCCATAAGGTGGTGAAAGGACTAGGCAACAGATATCAAACGGGGGTGGGGGATGGGAGAAAAATAAAAACACATATCACTGTGTGCACACATCCCCATGGTGCCCACTGAGGACATGTGGGAGCATAAGCAAGAGTGGTGAAGAAAGCTGATGATACCCAGCTATCAAAAGATACAGCATCTGGATCTTAAAGACTTGAGCATAAACAAGCAGCCATTTAGCTTAGGAGCAACAAAACCCACCATAAAAGAAGCTCACTTGCCTGTGAGATCATGAGGTGCTGAAACAATCAGGTATCAGACATCAAAGAACAAAAATCAAAATCAATGGACCAATTGACTCCCTATACGATCACTGAAGACAAATGGATAGAGAGGCAAACAGAGTGGAAGAAATGGATGGAGCCCAGCTACCAAATGATTAAATGTCTGGAGTCTCAAAGACTTGAAGATAAATGAGTCGCCATTCAGTGCAGAAACAGCAAAGCCCACATGGAAGAAGCACACCAGCCTGTGTGATCAAGGAGGGGCTGAAGGGAGCAGGTATTGAGCATCAAAGAACAAGAATCACATCACTACAAATGAGGGGGAGAGCAGATTGGGGATCTAAGACCCATTGATGGGTAATTGGTCACCCCTTAACAGGGGAGCCATGGGGAGGAGACAGACCAGTCAAGGGGCAGACGGGCAGTGATGATGCATACAAGTTTCCTCTAGTTCCTGAAGTCTCCCCGCCACGCCAAACAATCATGGCCCCAACTCTACCTTACAAATCCAGATGGACTAGAGAAGGTACACTGAGAGACAGGGGAGCTGGAGATATGGGGAAACCAAACCGAATGAGCCCCTTCGGGCCAATGGTGAGATTGGAGCTGCTGGATGGGTGGGAAGAAGGTGGGGTAGAGGGATGGAACCAACTGCAAGGATATACACATAAGCTCCTATTTGAAGGACAGACATCAAAAGAGTGGGTTGGGGGAGAGGTCGGGCAGTGTAAGATATGACAGAACAATAATAATGTATAAACTATTGAGGATTGGTGGGGAAGGGAGAGCAGAGGAAGAGGGGAAAGGATGGGAAGCCGATATCAAGGGCTCAAGGGGAAAGGCGGATGTTTGGAGAATGATGACAGCAGTGGACAGAAGGTGGTTGGCACAGTATGCTTATTTATGTATTGTGAAAAATGACGTCTAAGCCCCAATAAAATGATTTTTAATTAAAAAAGAGAAATATATCAATTCTGCTCATTTTTCAATGAGTTAGCCAAGATGTGATTCTGAGGTTGAAATTTATTATTAATAGCATTCTTTTAATTCTAAATACCTTAAAAACTTTAAAAAAGTCATTTGCCATTTGAAAAACTATGCCTTTTTCTTCTTTCACTTTTGCCATCATTTTTGTTGAATACAGAACATTTTATTTTGTTCTCATATTGTTCTTCCCCTTTTTACAGTCTTGGGGATGTTGCTATTTATGAGCAATACATAAAATACAAAAGCAACCCAAACTGCACCATGAAGCTGCCTGCGGCAATGAGGGAGTTGAAACCCTGTTACATAAGCAAAGTGACATGCACAACCACAGGCAGTGTTGCCAACAGATAACCTAAGTCTTTTTCCTGGCCTGTTCTTACTGTGGACATATAATTTATGTCTCTACTTGGAGCCATGGTGACAGATGTTGACTGACTTCTTAGCAATGTGCCAGGTTTACGTGATTGCAGAGAAACTCAGGAATGTTTTGAGAAACAAAGGAAACAATAAGCATATATACCTAGTCAGCAGAACAGGGAGGATTTTTTTAAGTTTAATGACTACTAATAGTGAACCTTTGGGGAGCGTTTTATGATGACAAGTCACTTGCATGGTCTGTTTAGACTTTGGTGAAAACCTGCATTTGAAGGAACCCTGGTGGCTCGTGGTGATGTGTGGAGCTGCTGATTTCGAGGTCAGTAATTCCATCCCTGCAGCCTTCCTTGAGGAGGCTTACTCTTCCCATACAAAGGTGCAGTCTCAGAAACACCCCCGGGCAGTTCTACCTGACCCTACAGAGTCTCCATAAGTCAGTGTTGACTCTCGGGCATCCAGTTTGGGGTTCTGGGGTGGTTGATTGTCTACATGTTGAGCTGATGACTGGAACATCCATGGTGTGAGCCCACCAGTTGCTCTGAGGGAGAAAGATAGGAAGTTTCCTATTCTCGTAAATATTTATAGCCTCTGAAACTCACAGGTGCAGTTCTACACCATACTCTAGGGCCATTTTCAGTCAGAATTAACTCAGTGGCTGTGAGTTTTTGTTTTTTGTTTTTGAAATGATGTCATGTTAATCTGTTATCTTTGAACACTAACAGAAAGACTAGTATTGGCTTAATTTTCCAAACATTGTGCTTCCATTTTTCTTTATCACAAAAAGCTAAATGATTGATTTTGGGGGAAGTTCATAGTGGCTACCGTAAGAGAATCTAGGATGCTGTCGGGCCAGGTCTGGGCCAGACAGCCCCTTCACAGAGCTTATCTCTTCGGGGACCCGTCTGTACAGCCCCTACCCTCAGTGTTCCAGGAAGCATGTCTGCGAAAGACAAGATGATGTACCGACAGCCCATATCCTGACTCAGATCCTGTAGCTGCAACATCAGGAAACCTCATTCCCCTTATCAGTACCTACATCCCTGACTTGAGCCCTACAGATGTCCCATCGCGTTACTGCTAGGTGCACTTCTATAACCTACTTGCTGAATTGCAGAACCGCTCGGAAGCAATGCTCTCTTCTCTCACTCTGCTCTCTCCCCTCCCAAGAATTCTTTCCTATCTCAATAAAGCCTTTCGTTACTTTTCATTCCTGAGTAAGCTGTATCTCCTTTCTGCTGCTCCCTCTCAGCCTCTCAGATGCTATCCATTCGAATTACAGGACGGGGCTTCTCATGCTGAGTTGTCAATTGCATGGTTTTCCCCCCTCCTAATATTATTATTTTCCCATTTTGCCATTTGACTCTCAAATATAGCCCCAATAAAAACCAAGAGATTTTGGCTATTAACCAAGAGGTTAATGCATTGGCTATGCATTAACACATTTGATTGCCCAACCCTTCATCTTGGCTGTGTAATATAAAGCCTGATATTCTGACTGATACTTCTGTTTTTCAAATATAGAGAGAGAATATACTGGTTCTTTGGCAGAGTTCCTCTAGTAACCTCTAAACCAATATGCAGTTATTAAGATGTGAATGGAATATGAAAAATGACATGGATGTGCAAATTTTAAAGCCTGCAAAATATTTCTAGCTAAATAAACATTGTCAACAATATTTCCATTGAGATTTTATTCACATATGTATGTGTGTGTATATTTATATATATTACTTGATAAAATCTTACATAGACTCTTCAATGTTTAAATTATCTGCCTATAAAATGGGGATATGATGTTGACCAGGATGCACCACAGCGAGACCTTCTTGAGGTGGTACATCTGAAACATTCCTCCACAGACCACTCTCTGTCCTCTTCCCACCTTTTATCACAGCAATCTTTCCTAACCAGTCACAGTCAAAGTCAAAGCTCACTAACGTAGAGTCAGAGTCAATGCTGATTCACAGCGACCTCCTGTGGTTTCCTGCAACTTTAACTGCTTATTGGAACAGAAAACTCCAGGGGAGATGCTGGTGGTTTTGAACTGCCAACCATGTGCATCACAGTCCAAGCGAAACCACTATCCCACCACAGGTTCCCATTTTTAGTGAATTTTATAGAAAACCAAAGAAGAACTCCACTGCCGTTGAATTGATTTTGATTATAATGACCTTCT
Source organism: Nesogale talazaci (assembly GCA_004026705.1). NCBI lineage: Eukaryota > Metazoa > Chordata > Mammalia > Afrosoricida > Tenrecidae > Nesogale > Nesogale talazaci. The sequence goes on along the minus strand of PVJH01025946.1, from coordinate 2,688 downwards.
TGGACAGAGTAAGAATGGTCATTCAGATATTCGAGGTGTGACTCTTCGCAGAAGTAGATTGACTCATCTTTCTCCCACCACAGAGCTGATGGGTTCAAACGATTGACCCCCCGAATCACAGCCCACTGCTTAATCCCAGGGCACCTCTCAATCCAAACCAAATTTGTCTTTGCTTCTATGCCAGATAAGGATTTTGTGGAATTTTTCATTCATTCAAGATGTATTTCTTAAAACCTGCTTTGTTGGTGATAGAGATCCAGTGATGAAAAGAACAGGAGTGCCCTGCCTTGTCATCTGAATATGTTTTCTGATAGATCTACTTCTATAAGTATATGATAAAGTGTTTTGAAATGTTATATGTACAAACTGTAAGGTAAAAAGAAAACTGTTGTTATACCTGGAAAACTATAAACAATAATTTCAGAATGTGAAGCCAATTTTTCTCAACACCTCCAGCCAGATTTCTGCAAATCTTTCTGGAACACTTGTGAGGATCTCAATAAACACCATATCAAGTGAGCAGTTTGTTTGTTACTGTGTTTTCTCCTTCATGAGGGTCTCAAATTGTATTCCTTTTCAGTGAATTTTTTAGACAATGAGAAGCTAGAAGGGGCGAGATAAAGGCTGTTGGTTGCATGAGGTAAGGTTTCCCAGTGAAATTTTCATAGGCCAGTACTGTATTCATTCACAGAATGAATAGGTGCATTGCTATGATGAAAAGAAAGAAGAGAGGTGGGGACTAATAAAAAAGAAAGACGGGAAAGAAGAGAAAAGAAGAGAAAGAGAAAGAAAAGTTCAGTACAACCCTTATGGACTTTTTACAACAATGCAATTTTCAATATTTATAAAGCTTTGTAATAAGCCTCTTGAGCTTCCCATGTCTTTCAAAAAATCTGTAAAGATGGCATTTTTTATAGCCTCCTCAAAATCACCCTCACCTTCTGAGATGACATCTCTGCTTTACTTTTAAGTGGTCAAGCATATTCCCTCAGACACTTTTGGTTGAATCTTATTCTCTGAATTATATTGGTAAATCCAAGACGTCTCCCAGGTACAGTGTGTTCCATACAATTGCCTTCATTAAACTTTAGCCTTGTTTAAGAGACTGAGAGGATCCCATCTTAGAGTTTGCTGATCTTCACAGAACCCTTTGGATACCCATCAAACTGAAAGTGTGTTAAGGCCAAGCTTTTCTCTTACAACTGAAGGTACTGAATCCTATAAGCAGGTTCCCTCATGAGGAGCTATCATATCAGCTGTAGTTCTAGGGTCTTCTTCCACCAGTTTCTGAACATCAATCACAGTTTTTTCATTCGTTAAAGTTGATAGTCTCCCCTGTGATCACTTACAACCACTTCCTCAGCTTCCTTAGAAATATGTAGTCCATCTGAAACCAATGGTTTCAGGTGGGCAGCGTCACCAACTAATTTTGTTGCAAAGTTATTGATTTGGGAAGATGTCCACTTGAATTTTGTTAAAAAATCTGCTATTAGCTTTTATCTTAGCTTTACTCTTTCATGTGGCAGAAAAAGTGTCATTATCTCTGAAGGCATCCTACCTAGACTAAGACAAGTGAGAGAACTTGCCTGTATTCATCTACTCATTGCAGAGGCATCGTGAAACAAGCTTTGCTTATCATCAACATATATGTATGTGAACTAGAGCTCTAGTAGGAATACTTTACCACTTGCCCTTGTCTCCAGAACATAATGTTAGCTTCTTTGTGGTTTTGTGGGAAAAATATTGCCTCAAAATCTTTCTCCTTTTGCATCTATAAGAGTCATTGTAGCATGAATAGTCTAGTTTAGGGCAAGTTACTGACATTATTGAAAATTGCTTCTTTTTATTTTCTTCATTTGTGAAAAAAGGGAGCCAATTCTGATACAGTTTGACAATCAAAGTTTATAGCAATTATGGACTGTGTGACTCAGCTGGATAATCTTCTCTTTCGATGGAGTCCGTAGGACTTTTACCTCTATGTCACTAATAAGGCAGGTTAGAGTTTGTCTTTGGTCAGAAGTTACTGTAATGAGGCTGATAATGTATAATTTTGGAATGCCAAGAATCTACATGACTTGAATTACTTAATAAGGACTAACAAAGGGGAATCTTTCCGAATACTGCTATATATATGGCATGCTTTCCCAGAGGAAAATGCTTGAATTGACAAATCTTTAAAATTATAATGACATTTAATTTCAATCTAAACAAAATTAAGCCCTTTCTTGCACATTTTCACGTTAGAGACATATTTTGTCTGGCCTGATGGTCTAGTAAAAGACTCTTAAAATAAGTTTGCTGTCTTAGCATTTCCTTTCTGGATGTCCTATTGCTGTTTCTGTGTTTCATGCTGACCCTCAGGCCTAAAGTGCCTTTCTTAACCTTTTAGCTCATTGATCCCGCCTCATCTTTTCTGTCCCAAGGACACTGCCCCTGTCCTTCATTCCCCTCTGGTTGGAATAGATATGCTTTCTCAGTGTTTTCTTAAAGTTCTCTTCAGATTTAATATATTTAGCACAGTTTTCATAATTTGATATATCTTGGCTTTCACACCTCAATTAGACTGTGAGCTGTTTAGAAGTAGAGATCTTCATGTGTTCAGTTTTGCAACTTTGTAACCTAACTCAGTACCTGGCACATAGGTGATGCTCAGTACATGTCTATTAAATGGATTGGTGAATGAACAGC